>PITA01000270.1:258981-315166 GCA_004023965.1 Spilogale gracilis | reverse complement strand
TTAAGAGGAGGAGGAGGAGGAGGAGGAGGAGGAGGAGGAGGAGGAGGAGGAGAAGGCCCAGCTCCCAGAGCAATGGATGAAGCAGAATGGAGGCCAGCGGGGCAGGCAGGGGGCAAGCAGGCAGTGCACACTTGCTATCCATTCACATTGCGGACATCACATGGTTGTCTCCGCCCCAGCGGGCCACAGCGGCAAAGCAGGCTAAGTGTAGGCAGACTTTCGGCAGCGCCTGGGTCCCCCACATCGGCCTCCCTGGGGTCGGCCAATCTGAGCAGAGTGGCGGGCGGCAGGGGGGGTGGGGGTGGGGGCACAGAGTCAGACCTGTGGCCAGTTTTCCCTTCTAGAGAACGCCTTCCCTGGCTGCTCAGGTGTGGAGACTCCAGAACTCCTTCCCATCCAGAAGGGTTTCCCACCAGCAACGTCCAGTGGGGGAGGGCTGGTTCTGGGTTTCTGGATGCCCGAATGTCTACATCGAATACCAGTCAGCCAGCAGCAGACCAATTCCAGCACCTTGACATGAAAAAGTGCTTGGAAGGAAAAAGCCAAAACCAGGGTTCACTTCCCACAAAGCAAGACTGGTCTCCAGAGACCCTCCCCGCCTCTGGCTGCTATGAGCCTGTAAAGCCCCCACTAGCTGCTTCTCACGGTGGCTGGTCTGCTCAGGCTGGGGTCTGTGGGGCAGGGGGAGTGCAGCAAAGGGCGGGGGGGGGGGGTCTCAGGACCAGGGAAGCCTTCCTGGAGCTGTCCACACCTGAGGCAACAGAGCCTGCCAAGGGCAGAGGGAGGGAAAGTCCCAACCATGAAGCCCAAGGTAATACATCAAAATTTTTCTTATAAAAAAACAAAACCAAAAAACTCTCGGCTCAGTATGCATGGTTTATCTGTTGTAACTTGATTTGGTTTTCCAAAACCCGATCGATAAGTGCCAAAGGAATCCGCTGCTGCCATAGCCGAAGGGGGCAAACCCCGAGGAGGGGAGGTGCAGAGGGGACACAAAGAAAAGGGTTTTGCCTACCTACGGAGCAACGAGCCAGGCTCGGACCCAAGCTCAGTGACCCGCTGCGCCGTCTGCCCTACTCCCAGCCTTCGCTTTGCGTCCAGAGTGCAGCGTGAGAGCAAATGCAAGAGACCAAAACAGACATTCAAAGCATCATGGGTAGGGATCAAGGGTGAGGGTATGGTCAAGCTGCTGGGGGAGAAAGCAGACACTAGAGAAAGCCAAGCAGTCAGGTGTTTTAGTACCAGATGTCAGGAAGACCCTATTACCCAAATATCCCTGTCAAGACCTGAGCAGCGCATGTGTGTGGCATGTGTGTGCGCATGTGCCATGGGGGCCCTCCCCTCCCCCTATCTGGGCTTCTCTCCACTGCTGCATCCGGCCTGGTCTGAGGGTCCCCTGGCTCTCTCTGCCCACTCTGGGCAAATGGCCCATGCTAAGACATCTGAAGGGGCTGCCTGCTTCTCTATAGGGTCAGAGCTGGGGCAGAAAAACTTAAAACTCCAGAAAACTGGAACTCTGGCTTTAAAAGGGAGAAGCTAAGTGGGGAGAGGAAGGGGTCAGGGAGAGAGGGAAGAGAATGATGAACCAGCCAGACTGGTCCACAGAGGCCAGGACTAGGGGCAAATGAGGCTGACTAGTGAGTTAGTGCCTTTCCCCCTTCCTTGGCCCAGACTCCATTCGCTTGGCCGCGACAGCAGCCCCAAAGAACATGGGTCCCAAGGGTACCTGGCATCTCCTGGTCACCCAAGATGGATCTGGGCAAGTCAGGATGTGAGTTGTGGGCAGGGAGAAGGCAGACCAGGAACGGGAGCACGGCCAAAATCAGGGTAGCCTCTGCTCCCAGGAGAGCCAGTTCCCGACCAGGTGGGCCCCTGTATGCCCAGGCCTCCCTCAGGGGGCATGGGATGTAGGCTCTGAGAATGCCTGAAGGGGTCCACCCTGAAGCAAATCCTAAACCAGGGTGAGGAAACACTTAAGGTTCCTCTGGCTCCCCGTCTTGCCCCTGGGACGTTTCTGATCCGGGGAGGTCAGAGCCAGGATGTCCACAGGGATCACTGAACCCCACCGTCTCTCCACAGGTGAGGCGGATGAGAGCCCAGGGTGGGGCAGGGCTGCCAGCAGACCGGGCCTGCGAGCTCAGAGGCCAGTGCTCCCTCCAAAGCCGGGGCCCCGCCGCTCAACGTGGCAATGAAGCGCACGCCTTCAAATCTCACAACAAAACTCGGGGCAGCAAATGGTCTTGACCCTGCACTGCCTACACGCCCTTTAAAACAGAAATATGTGTTAGAAAACAAGTGTTTGTATTTTCAAACCACTGTTACATAGAAACAGAGCTTCTGGAAAATAAAAAAACAAAAACAAAAACAAACAAGCAGCAAAACAAAACAAAACAAAACAAAACAAAAAAACCCAAAAAGATGAAGCTGGAGGTGAACACAGCTGACTTGAAGCCTGAAGAATGAACGCATGCCAACAGTTACCAGGGATATTTGAATAATAGAGAAGAGCGGCAGACTGCATACTCCAGGCCTACCCCTTGTGGGGCAGGGAGGAGGCAGGGGGAGGGCAAGGAGGAACAAATGAGGGGAGCGGCAACCTAATGGTCTAGTAAGGACACAGCAAGAGAGACAAGGCACACGGGTTTAGTTAAAAATGAACTCGGTATGTTTAATAAAGCTTGGTATTACCAAAATCGCGGTACAAACATCAAGTCACACGCCCACACGACAGAATTCCATTTACAAAATGTCCCTCGGAGGCCTCCTCCCGGCCCCACCCGAGAGAACCGGACCCAGGCCTGAGGTCTAGGGAGGGCAGAGGAGGCGAGGAGGGGGCCAGACCGGGAGCGCGGAGGAAAATTAAGACTACAAACAGTCCATATAAAAGCTCAAAAAGAGCCAGGCCGTGGCGTTATCACAACGATACAGGTACAAATAAGAACAAAAATAGGACTCAGGCGGATACAGCAGGCTACGCTGCCAAGAACCAAGATGGCCGCCGTTCCCGAGGCATCCCAGGTGGGCCACCTCTGCCCGCCATCTCCTGCCATCTCCTGCATGCTCGCTTGCGCTCGCTCTCGCTCTCTCGCGCTCGCTCACTCACTCTTTCGCTAGAAAACATGGAAGGTACTTTGTGTTTGGAGCTAGTAACCTTGGTCAAATGAGTCCTCCGAAGAATCACTGAAGGAGGAACGGGCCTCGACTTCTTGAAGCAGCAAACAAAAGGGCTGCTTCCTGCTGGCGGTGGGCTTGGGTTTCAGAGTCCGGGCGGCCACCAGGCCCCTCTTGGTCAGCTTGGGGCCTCCAGCTGGCTTGGTCTTGGCCACCATGCCACAAAGAATGGAAGATGTCAGTTTGGAGCTGGACGGGCCTTGGGCAGACCACTCGTCCTTCAAGAATTCTTCGTCTTCCTCTGAGTCCGTATCTGCAGTTAAAGTAGTTTTTAATAAAGTAAGTCACAGAGCGCCGGGAGGGGAGGGAGGGGCGGTGTCTCCCGTTACTCTCGGTGGCTCTGAGAACGCGACGGCACGTGCCAGGGCAGAGACGTCCGAGCGCCTACCAGCTGTGCAACAAGCCATGGTCCACCACGTGGACCTCTTCTCCCTGCCTGGAACTCTCGCCCCCCAGCCGCAGGCCTCATGGAGCTCATCCTTTCCAGGCCGGTGGCTGCCAGGAGCCCCACTCTCAGGAAGGCCTCAGAGGTCACTGTACCCAGCCTAGGGACTCCTTTTGGGGAGGGACAAGACCCAAGAAACGAAGGACTCGGGTAAAGCTCTTCTGCCCCAGAATACCAGTTTCCGGTGGCATGCCAGATGGCGCAGGCAGGCTGGGCAGCAATCACACACGCGTGCATCCCAACTCCCCGCCCAATGGCAACACAACAACCATCATGAAAGCAGTCACACCGAGGAAACTGGATGGCTTCCTATCCAAGGTCCTGGTTACCAGCACACTGCAGCTGGCCTCCCTCAAGTCTCCTACCTTACTGCACAGGGTAGGAAGGCCAGGGTTCTCAAGCTTTCCTGGCAGAGGATCACCCAGCTCTGGGGAGAGGGGCCGTCAAGCAGACACAGCTCTGGCCCCTTCCAACTCCCCCCCAAATATCTTCATGTCATTTTGACCTGTTTTATAAATGGGGCTGGGCTGTCAAGCAAGATTTCATTGGAAAAAAATGGCTCCACAACCAAAGACTGTAATCCCTTGATCTGATAAAATCCACTCTGAACCTGAGGACCAGGAATGAGCACCTGCCAGCTCCAAGTCCACCAGAAATTACGGGCGAGCGCACGTGCATAGCATGTGGGAGGTAAGGCAGAGGCAGCGTCCTCTGGCTGCCTCCACTCCTACCTATGCTTTCCACTCCAACCAAGACCCTCACTGCAGGAAGGCCTCAAAACTCTAGGTATGGGTGACATGGACAAGCCTCATCAGGCCCCTCTCCATCCTTTTCAAGGCTCTATGTCCCCCAACCCCTACAACCTAAGGTTGGGAAGAAGGCAGCCCTCTTCCCATGTCCTGCCAGCCATCTCTGTGCTAGACAACACCCTGACCTCTTTGTGACAGCATCCTTTCATTTACCTACAGAAAAGCCAACATGAAAAATACAAACAAGGGGTGCCTGGGTAGCTTAGTTGGTTAACCAGCAGACTATTGATCTCAGCCGAAGTCCTGACCTCAGGGCCGTGAGATCAAGCTCCACCTTGGGCTCTGCACTGGGAATGGAGCCTACTTAAATAAACAAACAAATAAATAAATACAAACAAGACTTTCCAGAACCAGGGAGCTCTGTCATAGCCAGGATCTAGTTGGAAACAGATCTGATCTCTCTACTGCAACTTTAACTCCCTCCTCTCACCTGGACAGTGGAATTTTTGACACAGGTGCAACAGACAAGCAATCTGAATATGGCTTTGTGCGTGCAAACATTTGCACAGAGGGGACTCACTGGCTCACAGCACTCCAAAGACCTCAGGAACTGCACTTATCTCTGGTCTCTGTATGTACAAGTACAGGATTCTTCTGGCAGTCAAGGCAGCAGCAGTCCTGCCCATTCCCTCCATCATTTTAAAACCAGCAGAGATGGAAAGATCAGAGGAAGAGTCCTTTTTCCCTCCTCCTCCAGGACTATGAGTTTCTGAAAAAGCTTGTGGTAGCTATGGGCCTGGGCACTGTTCAGATCATACCTATCCAAAGTTGAGAACCACAAAAGCTATGGCAATCAAGCATGTCCTCAAAGCATAAGGCACAAAGGAGCTGTTTACCTCACATTCATCTCTGCGTCAGCCCTAGAGACCCATTAGTTCTAAGCAACCAAACATACAAATGTTTAAAAAACAAAGAAAAAAAAAACTGACAAGAACAGCGGCTTAAACTTGTGCCATGGCCAGCTTTTACCAACATGAGCTCACTCTGAGCTCACAACAGCCCTATGAGGCAGGCAAGGATAATTTAACTCCAAGTCCATAAACACTTTAAGTCCTTTCCTCAAGAAAACAAACTTTAATAGCATTACAGGAGTCTATTTTCTTGCACTTGACATTCAATCACTCTTCCAGTGAACCAAGCAGAGCCAATCGAATGCCCAGATACCCACACCCTGATATCCCCAAAGAAAAAGCCCTCCGCTGCAGTCACGGCATAAGGACTCGCACAACAGACCCTGCTAACAACTGCCAGGAGCCACGAAGCCCCTGCCGGCCTTCCTACAGCGGCCACAGGCTTCTACTGCCTGGGTTCTGGGCATTAGGGGCTCCACTCACACAAACTTAGAGGAGCACCTACTATGCACCACCAGACACCTGTGGAGGATCAGCCACACACAACACCTACTAGGTGGCATGCAGCGTCCTGGGGCCACCAGAGGCCGCACACACACCCAGGAGCACCTACTACGCACCACCAGAGTGGACCCCCTGAGCGGGGGACCCCAGCTCAGGAATGCCATGTTCCCGAGTGCCCAGGAAAGGAGCTCCCACGGGGCAGGCCGCTGCCAGTGAGAGGACGAGCAGCCCCCTCAGCCCAGCAAAAGTTGCGCTTCCGGCCCCACGCTCTGGACCCCGGCGGTCCACCCTCAGAGACAGCACGGGGCAGCCACCTGGAGGGCTCTCAGAAACAAAGGCAAACGCGGCCTGCAGAGCTCTCAGTGCGCTGCCCAGTGCCGCCCAGAGCGGTGTGCGCTCTGCGAACAGACGCCGTTCCTCTGAACCCCCAGCCAGAGGACGGAGAGCTCCCTGCGGGCAGGGGAGGCCGGCTTCTCCCTACGGCCCTCATAGACACCTGCTCTAGGCTGAGGAGCCACCGACGCCCTGTCACAAAGGCCTCCACACCGACTGCTTCCCACCCCAACGGAGAGGAAGACCGCTATAAGAGGGCAGGTGAACTTCCGCTCCCACCCGCCAATCACAGGCACTTCCGCTTTCCGCACCCCGCCCACCCCGCCATACACTTCCAGCGCGGATCCCGCGCAGAAAGCAGAAGAGGCCTTCAAGCGCCCACCAGACAGAAAGAGGAGACCGAGAAGAGAAAGGAAGCGGCCCAAGGCGGCGCGGCAACCGCTACTTACTGTAGGAGTAGCTGCTCACTTCCGAGGCGAATGGGGAGTGGGCCGACTTGGGCTGGCCTCTGGCCTTGAAGCCCACCTCCATCTTCCTGGCTTTGGCGGCCCTTTTGTGTTTACCTTCTCTGGAGGCTTTGAGGGACAGGCTGAGGCCTTTGGCCAGCACCTTTCTGTCCTTGCCTAGCAGGCTGTCATAGGGCGTCAGGTATCTGCTGCAGCCCCCACTCGCTTTGGACTTGGCCCCGGAGCTGTCCGAGAACTTAAAGGGCGACTTGAGTTTGTCCTGCTTGGTGAGGGACAGGGCCTTGTCCAGCTTGCTGGCCAGCTGCTCCTGGTCACTGGCCATCTTCTTCTTTTTAACCTTCAGCTGTAGAGGGAAGCCGGGAAGTCAGAGGTTAAGATGTTTGGCAAAAGAGGAGAGCGGGTTTCAGCACTCTGGCTCTCACAGAGCTGGGCTCCAGTCCCTTCTCCCTGCCTCTGTGGCTCCCGCCAAGTGGCTTGACCCCTCTGAGCCTCAGTTCTCCCCGATCTGTAAAATGGGGATAATTACAGGCAGGCCTCTTGGGGTACAGCAATCGCTAATGCTGGCACTGCCACTGGCTCCCCGATGCTCTCCAGTGCCTCTTCCAGAAGCCCTTCAAGCAAGCAGCCCTGCTGGTGCCCCCGGGAGGGAGGGGGAAGGGACGCATGAAACCAAGATAGAAACCTCACATCCTGGCATGGCTGATCCATTTAACTCAACCACCTAAACCAGCCCATGAAGACTGCAGCACAGCCTAAATCGGACATACAAGTGAATGGGCCAGAGCTGCCAATAGAATGCCTCGGGTGTGCCTCGGATGCCCAAAGCAGAAAAGGGTGATTCAAGATCTCACAGATTAAATTCCTAGTTGCCATGTCTGTTATAGCCGTTTTGCTGTCTAAGGGAAATGTGCAGTTTCCAAGCCATCAACGTCCCTCGCTTGAACGTTTTAGCTCTATTTTCTTTAATCAGGTAACATATCATATCATATGTGGGAGAAAGTTGGGATAGGGTCATTTAAATAGCAAGCAGCATCCTTCACGATTTGCAAGTAAAGGACCCTGATATACAGACTGGCTCTGTCCCCTCCTCCTGGATTCAGTCTCCCTTATGTATTTCCCTCTATAGGCCAAATCAACAGAAAGAGTCCCCTGGCGTGTAGCTTTATGAGGAGAGATGACAAGGTCCATTAGTATCTAGAGACGCAAGTGGATGATTTCAATGCTCTGCAGGAATAAGAAAAATCAAGGCGCTGGCTCTCACCCCATTACCCCTGGAGAGTTCACAAGGAAATTACAATGGCATCAAGCCCTTGTTTCTCAGAACTAGAGAACGGTGAAGCTGCTCATTAGACAATTATACCGTTAAACAACACTAATTGCATTATTTGGTTAAGAACTTGCAGTCTCTCTTCGTGGCTTCAGCAAAGGGTCAAGAGCACACACAGGGGTGTGGCTTTCAGTCTCAGCTCCACCTGAGGCTATGCTACTTTGGTTAAGTCTCTGACCTCTGAGACTTGATCCACGCCGTCGTCCCCACCCCACACACACCCAATGCAATAAGGAAGACTGGAGGACAGTCCCTCTGGCACTAAAGCAATCATTTCTACAGTTTCTGTGCAGGACTAGCACCAAGAGACCTGTAAAGGGAGTGTGAACTCTGGCATACCCTCCAGATCTTCCACCCTGAGACGGCAGCACACCTAAGACAGGCTTACCGACCTGACTCATGAAGTCTGATGAGGCTTCGTGCTCATCCCAAGGCTGGTTCCTGCCCCTTGCCTTCCCCGTTCCAACGAGAGCATCGTGTTCCTCCTCAGGTCCCTTGTGTCTCTTCCTCATCCCTGCACCAAGCTCGTACTCCTCTGACGTCAGCAGGGGCTTGCTGCTCAGCCTGAAACCCAGATGCATGGCTGGTCAACACCCTGACCAGGGAAGACTCGAGGGATTGTTGGGGGGGGGCACCCTCAGGGCCCTGAAGGGTGGGTTCTGGATGTCGAAGCACAGTGATGGCAGAGTGACGAATCTGGGGAGACAGATCCTGTGAAGCTATGGTGCTGGGATGCTATTTGTGAATGGCAGAATGAGAGTTTAACAGGAAAGAAGAAACACTTCTCCAAGGCAGTATCCTCTGCTGCTCTGCTGACCTCTTTCTTGCTCGTGCTTCTTCACACGTGTACACATACACACACACACACACACCCCTTATCAAAACATGAGTCTTTGGTCACCCATGGGTTTAAGATAGCCGGGATATGGTCCCAGGTTGAAGGATTCTCTTGCCTGCTTTAAAAAAGCCTCACAAGGAGTAAGAGCAACTTTTACTTGGAGCTTACTATGTGCTTTTTTTCCATGTCAGTGCTTTATAATATTTCAGCCACAAAATGATATTCTACATATTGGTTTTTCACACAGGGGAATGGGGGCTCCAAAACACTGGCACCCAGCCCGAGGTAACAATAAACACCGGATGGAGCTGGGACGCCAAAGTGGGAAAGTGTGCCCACCTCCAGGGGCTGCCTGCTAGAGGCCCCAGCCTCTGCTGTCTTCAGGAACTGCTTCCCTACCCTCTCTTTTGGCCAGTTGTAGGGGATTTCTTCCCATCTCCATCCTCTACTCCAACAGGAATATCCAAGGAGGATAAATCCGATTTGTGAGGGCCCTTGGGGTGGTCTTCTGCTGCCAAGACCTGTGGCCAACCCACTGCCTCTCCTGTGCCTTCTGAAGCCTCCCTGAGGCCCCCTCTGCTTCCTCAAGCCAAGCACCAGGCCGCCTAGTGTCCATCCTGCCCCGATGTCCCAGGCCATTGCTCTGGTAGGCCTCATTCAACTCATGCTACTCCCTGACACCCAGGAAGACCGCAATATCATTCCTATCTGTGCCCAGCCCAGAGCAAGAGCTCTCATTCCAGCCATCATTCAAGAAAACCTCCAGAGGTGCCACACATAGCTTCTGTTGCCACTCAAGGAAGAGCACACAGAAAAGCAGCCCCAAGTCACAGATTCAGGTGTGATAAGCCAATGGGTCCGGCCAGGAGGACAGGATTGACACTGTCAGTCACGTGGGGAACCACGTGACTGCACAAGTCAGAGCCCGTCCCAGCGGTGCTGAAAGCTCAGTGGATCCCTCTGCAGGGAGGAGGTACTTGGAGAAGGGTGGGAATTCGTCCCTAACCATAGAGGAAGCAGGTGTGGCAGGAAGATGGGGGAAGCGCTTAGCTGACGGCACAGACACCTCTCTCACTGGGGTCATCTGCCCACTCAGCACTGAGTGGATCAGTCTGCCTGTCCATTCACCACTCGCCTGGCTCACCCTCCTGGCCCGGGCAGCGCGCACAGTGCCCCCTGAGAGCTACCAAACCAGGTGGGTCAGGGCCTGAGGGACTCAAGGTCCCCGGTGCCCAGACGCAGGCCCTATGTGGGCCCGTGCTCCTCCCCTCCGAGCTCTGTGCCAGTTCCCGACCCACCGAGGGGCCAGCCTTACTTTCCGCTACTGTTGTGGCTCTTCCCTCTCTTGCGGGGGGGCGACAGGGCGCTCAGGGCGTGGGTCCGTTTCCTCGGCCTGCCAGGGCCTCTGCGTGCCAAGCTTCTATGGGGTTCCTCGCGCCTGTCCCTTAAAAAGAATCACACGCTTGACTGTGAACCTGGCGGGTGGAGGGGGCGCGGAGGAGGACACACGATACGCACACATCACTCGGGTCCACACACACACACCTCTAATGGCCTACCACAGCCAACCTACTGAGCACCAGTGCCTACGAGAACCCAACAGGGCGCCACCTACTGCGGCCTTGTCACCCGGGATATGGCTGGGGTGCACACTCACTCGGAGTCACGGCGTCTCTGCAGCTTCACTAGCTCTCGCTGCTTCTCCTTGTACCGCCGCTGGACCTCGGCCAGCCGCATCCGGAAGTCCAGCTCCATGGCATCCATGCTTTCCAAGGAGGACTTCATGGCATACATCTGTGGGGAGAGCTGGATGAGGATGCCGACGTCCAGCAGCTTCCACCCCCAACAGGAGTGGTGAGACTTGATGGTGACGGGGTCTCAGCTCAAACCCCATCTCTGCCACTTACTAGGCAAGGCCACGGGCAGAATGCAGGACAGGGATCAAAACCCAAGTCCGCAGAGCTGAGTCAAGGGAAAAGTGGCCTGGGACAGTTGCTTAAGCAATGTCGCCCATCGCATTACCCACCGCTTACAGACGGAGGCTCAGTGCTTGCCTGGGGCCCACAGGCAGCAAGGGGCACAGCCAAGCCTGCTATTCCTGACCCATCAGGCTGTTGCCCACCATCCCATGGATAAACTGAGACCCAGAAAGGGGAAAGAGCTTGCCCAGGATTGCACGCAAGTCAGTGGCAGAAGCTGGACTCAGATCAGGCCCTTCCAACTCCAAAACCAGCCATGTCCAGCAAGATGGCACCTCTGGGAGACCCACCCCCATTCCCACCCCACAGGCCACAAGTAGGCAAAAACAGGCCCAGGACACCTCACCCGTTCCTCCTTCTTCTGCATCCAGCTATACTTCTTGTTGGGGTTCAGCTCCCGCGGAAGCCGCAGGTTCTTGAGTGGGTCAACGAAGGGGCTGTCCAACACCTCCTTCAGCATGTGGCTGCTGGCTGCCAGCAGGCTCTCCAGCGAGGGCCGCACGGCCAGGCCCCGCTCCACACCTGCACACGGGAGGCAGGGGAGCCCATGCTTCTGTGCCTGCCCCGCCACGCTGGGGATTCATGGACATGGCAGCCAACCCCACTCAGACCCCAAACACAGAGGAGAATGAGGCCCAGGACCAGCTCCGGGCTTGCCCAAGGCCACACAGCAACCCCCAGGATGCTGACTGGACCATGGCCTTTCTGAGAAGAAATGGTGCACGGTGCTAAGTGAGGAGAACAAACGAGAGTTGGGACACACAGCACGGCCCTGTTCCAAATGTCCACTGCTGCACAATGTCACCCAGTGTGGCTAAGCACCAGCAGAGGTACTTTCTAGAGTGTACCTCTTTCTACTTATCTGCCCTTTACATTTTCCATGAGGAATATGCATGGTTTTCATTTCCAAGAAAAGGAGCCCTAATCAAGTTTTGTAAACTGTAAAAGTAACATGAAAACATAAGAAACACAAACCAGGCAGAAAGGGGAGAAGAAACCAAAACCTTCCCCTCCCCAGCGAGCTGCCCCTGCCACCAGAAGTGCCATGGCTGATGTTCTGGTAGAAGGCCCTGGAAACATTCGCCCATATTCAAACACATACGACATCCGTAGGCATCCTTTATAAATACAGAAAGCGCACCAACCCCCACACACTTGGAAACATACTTCACCTCTTCTCAGAGCACCATACGATGAAGATCTATCACAGGTTACTAGCTTGAACCTTAAAAACACCAGAATATCAGCAGTTTTACATGGCCAGACCCAGTAACAGCTGCCTAGAATTCTCTTGCACTGCAGAGTTTTAATCTAAATAATCCTCTACTAACAACATTTTGGTCATTCCTAAATTTTTTTTCTTGGTACTGGGTGGATAGACACAGTCAGGACACACGTGTTCTAGGAGAATGCCTACCTGTGTGATAAACATGATGAATATATGTGCATTTCTCCCTCTGATCAAAATTCCAACGACCCTTCAGAAAGGGCACAGCAACTCAGAATCTTAGCAGTGGCTCATAGGAGCCCATCTCCCTTCCACTCTCTCAAATTTTTTGGGTTTTTTTTTGTTTTGTTTTTTTACACTGGTGTTTTCCCAGTGATTTAATATGTGATCGGTTTCTGTGAATGTACCCGAGGAAAAAAGTATATTCTTTACTAGCCACGCGTATAGCTCCATAAAATCAACATCAGTGACTATCTCGCCTTGCTCAGGGTTTCTGGACCTTGGTGCCATTCAAGTTGGGCTCAGCTCCTCCTCGGCCTCAGGGGTGGCTGGCCTGGGCATGCGCTATAGGAGGTACAGTGGCACTTCCTACCTTTACCCACTAGATGTCAGCAGTACCCCCAACACAGTGACTAGGAGGCATATCACAGCTGAGAGCCACTGGTTCCGGTTCTGCTCTTCCATACCCTTGCAGAAGCTGAGGTGGCAACGTGGTGGACCCCATCAGCTCAGAAGGGGCTGGTGTGGGGTTCACGAAGTCCTCCAAGCCATAAGAGTCTTAGCCATTGGGTAAGGCAGGAGAGGGCCACCCGTGACAGGGCGGGGGACCAAGGTGCACTTTTGCCCCTCCTTCGCCCTCCAAACCAGTCCTGCCAGGGGGGTTCTTGCCACTGACCACCCAGGGCAGCCTGGATGACTCTAGGCCAGCTGCCACAGGATGAACTGTGCCCCTCCCCCCTAAATCCACACATGGAAGTCCTGACCCCAGGACCTCAGGAAGTGACCTTATTTGGAGAACCTCTAAAGAGGAAATCAGGTTAAAGTCAAGTCATCAGGGGAGCCCTAATCCAGGAGGACTATGTCTCTATGGGAAAGGGAACTCTGGACACAGAGAGGCACAGAGGGGCAACCAGGAGAGAATACAGAGAGCGAAGCCTCAGCAGGACCCAGCAGGACCCAGCCCTGCTCGCACCTTAGTCTAGAACTTCCGGCCCCCCGGACTGGGAGACAACACATTTCTGTTCTCTGAGTCCCGCAGTGTGTGGTGTTTGTGACAGCAGCCCTAGCCAATGAATGCGCCAGCCTTATGAAGGTACCAGCATGGAAGTCACCCATGGGCCGTGGGGGAAGCTTTAAGCGCCACCTGGGGCCTTTTGCAGAGGACTGACGCTCTGTATCCCATCAGCAGTTGCTGGGAAGAAGAGGGCCACCAGGACCTGCGCACACACACCCCTACACACCAGTACCTCCCAAGTGCACTTGCCAGCCCCAGGCCACAGATCCAGCCCCAGGCCACACTTCCATGGCAGAAACCAGCTGCAGGTTATAAAGCCTCACCCCCCAACCACCCCGCCAACTGCCCACTTCCCGCAAAGTCCTCTCTTCAGCAGCTCAGGCCAAAAACCTTGGAGTCACTTACACCCACAGAGTCTGGCAAACCCCACCGGATGCACCTTAACCTCCACTCAGAATCCTCTTGCTCCCCACCTCCACCTGCCCCACCCCAACCCCAGGGCCTGGAGCCTCCTCCTGGGTCTCCCTGCATCCAGCCTTGCCCCGGCATCAGCTGTCCACAGTCCCCAAAATGACCCTAGTCTGATCCTGTAACTGCAACTCCAAACCCTCTTCCAGGAGTGCACAGGGACCCGCCCCCACATTCCACCAACCTCCTTGTGCCAGCACTCTTCTCCTCCACTCCGCTCTACCCCCACCGCCCTGCTCTTATTCCAACATGCCACACACAGTGCCACACACGCCATTCACCTCAGGGCTTTTGCACCTGCTGTCCCGTTGGCCTGGAATGCTTTCCCCGGGAAAGTTCCTCCCTGGCCTTCCGGGCCTTCTCGCCTCCACCCTGTTCCCTTCCCACTGTTTCCACCTACTACTGCCTCTCACCACCTGACAGTGCCAAGGGCTGCAAATGGACAGCCTGGTACAAAAACAGTGCCAGGCACATAGTTAAATGAGAGCAAGTAGGACCCCCCCCCCCAAAACCAAAAATGAGGCAGGGGCATGAAAAGGAGCAAGGGTGGGCAGCAGTCCCCAAACCAGGGAACCCATCCTCAGCCCCTCCTTCCCAGTTGCCACTGGCCCTCTGCAGCCCCCAATGAAAACCCATCACCTGCTAAAAGGATTCAAGAGTTTTCATTTTCTTCTGAAAAATAATTTTTTTGTACAAAACTAAATGAGAGAAAGTAAGTCATGAACTTCCAATTTTAGTATATGTGCTGCCGAAGCGAGCACAGTAAGTCATGAACTTTATAGCAACAAGAACTGAACAAGAGACTCCTGTGGGGGAGGAGGCGGCACCTGCCCAGGCTTCTGGTGGGGGCAGGGCAGGCAGCCACAGGACCACGGTAATGACCAGGCCTTGAACACGTGGCCTTGGTTCTGACCTAGCAATTGCACCCCTGGGAATATACCCCCAAGAAAATCAGAGGTGTGGCCAAGGATTTTTCCTCAGGCTTGATAGTCACGTAATTTACAACAGCAAAAACAAAACAAAAAGGCAGTGCCTGACAATCTAGGACTAGGTCACCAAAGGCTGGGGGCTCCACGAGCTGGCAAACTTGACTGTCCCTAAAAAAAATTTTTCAAGACACAAAGCTTTGAAGAATATTTCACAGAGAATATGCTAAGTGAAACGGCTCACAGAACGTTGTTTACAAAACGATCTTAATTTTAGAAGTGTGTGTGTGGAGAAGAAGCTGTAGAAAAAAAAGGCACCAAAACACTGGCCACGCTATTATTACCACCCTGACAGCTGTGGCCAGGGCCCCTCCCTCCCTCATGCCAGTTCTGGACTAAGCGTGGGGTGGTGGGGCTCGCCTGGCCCACAGCCCCTCCTGTGCACATTTCTTGGCACACCCTATGCTTCTGTGTTGAACACCAGTGGGTTTGTGCCCAGCCCAGAATTTGCTGCCCTTCTGCTGAAAGCACCCATTTCCTTCTAAGGGCTACCCCTTCCTGCCCTCCAGAGGGGAGAGCCCCATGAGGGGCAGTGAATGATCAGCCTGCTCCTTCCCATCTCTCCGGCCACCGTTTGCTTCTATAGAGAGCATGAACCCCAGAGAGCCAATGAGAATGAATCCAAGTAAGTCTTCCAGAGCTACTAGGAAAGAGGTGGCCTCTTTTGAGAGACTGCTGAATCGGGCAGGCCTGTGGACCTGCAAGGACATGCTGGGGACCCCAGGAGGGCAGTGGGCCTGCCGTGAATGAGGCCAACAGAGAGAAAAGTAGAGCAGGTGGAGAGAGAGAATGGGAAGGGGTACATATGAAAAGAAACTCCTGATGACTTGAAATGCCCAGATCCAGCCACACCTGAAACTTCCTACCTAATTACCACAGTACGAAGGCAAAGCCATTTCCCCCACCTTTTTCTATGCCAGTTAAAAGGAGAGCTCCTATCCCCTGCAACCCCAGGAATGGTGCCAATACAAAACCCAGCACTGACAGAAGAGGGAGAAACGTCACCACTAAGAAACCCATAGACCCAGCTGCGTGGCAACATGGATGTGCTCCGAACACTACTGGCTTATAATCAACTGAAATGACCAATTTTGTTATGTGTATTTTGCCTCCACTTTTAAGGGGGGGGGAGGGGGACACAAATAAACCATCTCCTGGGGATTTTCGAAATCTTTAAATTCTTACGAGAATTAAAAATGTAAAAAAAAAAAAAATGCCCCAGAAACCAAGCATCCCTCGTCGCTCACCTCCCACCTCCTGGCTCCTCTTGTCCAGCTCCAGCTCGGCGATCTCGCTCAGCAGGGTAATGCCATGCAAGAAGCTCTGTTCCAGGACCAGGCTTTGCGCCACCTCCAGCTTCTCCAGGGCCTGGGTGCCAGTGCCCGGGGACGGCAGAGGCCTGGCCTGGGGCAGTTCCGCAGCTGCTGCCAGGGCATTCATGCCAGCCAGCGGGTCCTCCAGGCCAGGCAAAAACTGGTCAGAGCCTTCCTCCTCTAGGAAGCAGGAGCCGCTGGGCACAGGTGCAGCCTCCTGGGCCTCCAGACTCAGGCACTCTCCCTCCCTGGCGGGCACATCACAGTCTGCCAACTCTAGGCCCGCCCGGGGCTCGCTCGGAGCCACCTGCACAAGGCCCTCCTCAGGTACCGCCTCTGCCATGGGCACGGCCATGGGCATATCAACGGGCACCTCCACGGGCTCCTCCTTGGCCTCGACCAGCGTCTCTGGTGTCAGTCGCGCCCCCAGGTCTGGGGCGGCTGTGCACGGTTCTGTCCGGCCCGGTGAATCAACCCGTGCTTCAGCCCCCTCTGTGAAGTCCAGGCCCCCGGGGGGCTCCACACCCCCCTGCCCACTGGTGCTCAGCACCTGGGCCTCCAGCAGACCACCTCCACAGCCAGCCGCAGGGGTTGGGGCTCCCAGGGCTTCCTCAGGGGCCAGTGTCAGGGGCGACTCCAAGGAAGGCAGCTCTGCGGGGCCGTCGTCCATGTCCTCCACCTCGGCCTTCACCTCCCGTTCTGCCAGCGGCTCTTCGTTGGGGCCCTCTCGCAGAGGCTCTGGGATCTTAGAGGGGGACAAGCGGATGGGCTTGTCTTCAGGTGACAGCGCCAGGCGCTCGGGCCCATCGGCTGGGAGCGGCACATCGGGGGCCCGGCCGTCGGCGTCAGAGGCTGCTGTGGGCTGCAGCAGGAATGGGTAAGGCCTCCCATAGTGCGGCGGCAGGGTCTGAAACGGGTACCTGGGTGGGATATCTGCCAAGGACACAGACAGTCAGCAGGGGCCCCTTCACCTGTCACATCTGACATCCGCTCATCCCCATGCATACCCACCCTCCAGCCAAGACGGACACCCCATGGCCACCATCCCATCCCAGGCAGCCTACAGAGCTGCGAGCTCTTCCAGGCAGCATGTGGGGACATTGGCATGTCCAGGCCACAGAGAGGCAAGTCGGCCACCATCCTATCCCCGAGGGGCTTCAGGTCTCAGAGGCAGAAATCATAATTGGCTTGCCTTCTCTCTCCAGCCCTCAGCCCCACAGTGCCCAGCACGAGGCTGGCCCAGGAGCAAACGCTCAGAAGACCACCAAAGGTCCTTACCTAGCTGGGGCGTCTCTGCTCCTCCGTTCCCACCCCATCCCATTAGAGCAGAGCTGGGGCATCCAAGTCATCCCACAACAAACAGTAGTGCTGTGCTCCCCTCCCACCCTCGGAGTGTCCTCTCCCAAGAGCAGAACGGTGTGTGAGATCTCTGCAGTGCTCCCGGGGCTCCACAGGAACCTGACGACCAGAGGGAGATGGCTGCACACAGCAGCCCCCAGGGCCAGGACACGTGCTCCAGGCCGGACACGAGCCCAGCATCACATCTCCCCGGAGAGGAGCAGCCACTTGCCCTAAGATCATACAGCGTTGTGGCGGCAGATTCTGGATTTGAACTCACATCCTCCGAAATGTGCTCTCACACTCCTAACAGCTACCAGGGAGGAGGGACACCATTTATACCACCTGCTGCACGTCCCACTGACCCAGGCGGGGGTGGAGAAAAGGATTGTGCTCACAGCATGGGGGGGGGATGGGAGTCCCTGTGCTACTGTGATTGCTATGACTACACAGTACCTCCCGTGGGCCAGGCACAGTGTGCTTTCTTACAGTTCTCAGGTTTGCTTAATCCTCAGAATAAGTCCTTCAGAAATAGTTTTGTTTTTTTGTTTTTTGTTTTTGTTTTTTTTAATAAAGTAGCTTCCACGCCCAGCATGGAGCCCAGCGTGGGGTTTGAACTCAAGACCCTGAGATCAAGACTCGGACACTGGACACACTGAGCCACCTAGATGCTCCCCTGAGATAGGTAACTGTGCTCCCGAGATGGGGCCCAAGGGGGGCGGAGTCCAACCTGCTTGAGTTCATTCCAGAGCCTGGAGTAGGCCTGGTGCACAACAGGTGTACGGCAGAGACAGAGGAAGGAAGGAAGGTCCAGACACATGGAGGATAAATGCACCGGCAGCAGGAGTCAGCTCTGCCAGAGCCCAAGCCCACTCCAATCTGGGCAGCATGCGGCCCCTGGGGGTCTGGGCCTTACTCCTACCCGAGAACAAGGCCTGGAAGGGGCTGGGGGCTTCCTTCTCCAACTCCAAGTCCTTCTTCTCCACGACATTCTCAGGTGCCTCCTCCTTGCGTGTGATGCCAGGAGTGGGTGGCGGGGAGGCGGGCGGTGGGCTGCTGGGGTGGGAGCTGGGTGTGGCAGGGTAGGCATAGGTGGGTGCCTTGGACACATCCTCCAGCTTCTGGATGACCTTGGCCTTCAGGGCAGCCACAGGGGAAGCGCGGGGAGAGGGCGGCGGGCTCATAGCCTTGCCATAGGTGCCAGTGGAGCCAGTGGCCAGGCCGGGCGGCTTCCGAGGCAGCATCCCAGGGCCCGCAGCAGCCAGGCCAGCCTTTCCTGCGGTCTCCAGGCTCCGCTTGCTCACCTTCTCCTCCATCTCCACCCGATGTTCCTGAGCCTTCAGCCGCTCCTGCTGGGGAGGGGGCCGGCAGGCAGGGTGAGCACAGCGGGAGCCATCACCCAGCACCTGCTGTCCCCAGGGTCCCCTCAAGCGGGGTCCAGGGTGCAGGCTGCCCACCCTCCCAGCATGCTACAGACATTCCATCCTGACTCGCGTGTAACAAGCACAGTGTTCCTTGTGGAACCCCAGATGGAACAGGTAGGGGGGCCTCCAGTCAGACCCTGGCCCTGCTTGGAACCTTGCAGTCAGGACAAGGAGGGCAGGGTGGAGGCATGAAGCTCCTGACTATGAAGGAGCCTCCCCACTCCCCACACTCTGATGGCTTTAGGATAGCTACCCTCATGGAGAACTCACTACCTACTGAGTGCTCTCCTGCCTTATCACCTTCAGGTCTCAAAATGCCTGTGGAGGGAGGAGAAAGGGTCTCTTCCTTCATTTGATGACTTCTGAGGCAATGGGAGGACAGCCAGTGCTCGTGGGGGAGCTGGAGCGGAGGCAGGGAACCAGGCAGTCACAGAAAACACACTGGGAATAAACGCTCCTGGCACCAGCCATTCGCCCGATTATTAAATCTCACTGCACAATCCTGACGACACAGGGTGACTAGCATCTCCACTTTCCAAAGGAGGAAACTTAAGCCCAGAGACGACAAGTCATTTACCCAAGGGCACAGAGCCAAGTACGCCAGAGCAGAGATTCAAAGCCCGGGCCCTGTCTGCTGCCCTGCCTGTTGTCTGGGCCACCTCGGCAGACTCCCCTGGAGTGGCCACTGTGCAAAGGAAAAGGGACAAGGCCAAGCAGAGGACAGATGTCCTGGAAGGCCTGCAAGGAGGCAGGAGGGCTGCAGGTTTTTGCAAGTCCACCCACGTGGGGAGCCCCTCGTGTCTCCCATCTCATGATCAGTCAACCTGGTGGTCAGAGGCCAGTCCCACGCTGAGACGGGAGCACTGACCACAGAGCCAGCAGCCAGGCCAGGAGGCTCGAGGAGGTCAGGCTGGGCTCAGGCAACAGCAACCAATACAAATGTCCCCAGTACAGCAGGCTGCCCCTCCTACTGCTTCCCCACGGCTTCCTGCACCCTGCCCCTGCCCGCCTCCACCTGCCTTTGGGCCTTGCTCACATTGTTCTCTCTGCCTCGAAGGACTTGTCCATGGCCAACTCCTTCGGGTCTGTGGGCAGATGCTCCCTCCTCCAAGTGGCCCTCCCTGACCACCAGCCCAGTCCTCTTTTCTCCCTAACTGCTGAGTTCCTGCCTGTGGACCCGTCGGCCTCTCCATCCCCCCACACTCACCACAAGCTGGGCACTCCTCTGCAGTTCCAGGGCCTGAGCCGCCTGCTGCTGTAGGTACAGAAGCTCCTGCTGCCGCAGGAAGCGCTGCTGGGAGAAGAGCTGCAGCTGCTGGGCATGGTGCAGGGGGCCGCGGCCCGGAGGGTACAGGGCGGCCCAGAGCGGGGGCGCCGCAGCCCGCTCCATCAGCTCCGCTAGGGGCAGGACGCACAGTGAGGCTGCACCCACCATCCAGCACTGTCATCAGCCCCCTCTAGAGGCGGGGCAGGGCTGGCCGGGGCCTCCCTCTGCACCCACCTCCCCGGCCCAGGGAACAAGGGCCCCGTCCACACCCCAAGTGGGATGTCCTATGACCCTTACAGTGGAAGTGTGCCAATACAGGGTCTCCAAGCCCTTCCTCCCCTGCCTCCTGCACACCCAGTGGTCTGCCAAGAGGACTCCCAAGGAATGGGAGGTGCCAGGGCAGGGGGTGGGGGTGGGTACAGGCCCCAGGAAGGAAAGCCTGCTTTGGTTCTGGGGAGGAAAACACAAGTACAAGGATGCCTGTGGCTTTATGACACGGGGAACCACGCATATCAGAGCATCCTCGAAGCCTGAGGCTGGCTCCTACCCCGTTATTCTGGGCGGACACCCGCTCCCCTTCCCCGGAAGGCCTTCGGCATTTGGGTCAGTCTCTCTAGGTGAGGCTGCCACGGCCACTGCCCCTCCCCAAAGGCTGCTACTTACCAAAGTGAGGCAGGTGATCACTGGGAATGACCACCAGCTGGCCTGACTGGGGGTCCCTCACGAACTGGTAGGCCGATGGCAGGGAGCCCCCCAGGCCAGGTGGGAAGGCAGGCGCCATGCCCTGGTGCAGAGGGGGTGGGCCCAAGCCTAGGATCAGGCACCGGGAGGAGCAGAGCAGAGTCAATGCAAGAGGCCAGGAACCCAGGCCCACCCCTTTTGTCCACTCCCCAGACCCCCACCCCCTGGGGCCTCCATGCAGAAAGCTGAGAGGTGACAGGCTACAAGCATGTCCACGGCTACCCACCCCTGGGCACCACCTCCAAATGGGCTCATTCAGCAGTGCAGTAGTGACCGCCCTCTTCAGACACATGAGAGAGCTCAAGTGTGGGGAGAGGAAGCAAGGCCAAGCGCCTAGCCAAAGGAAGACAGGAGCCAGTTCTGGGCGTGGGTCCCACCAGCGACTCCCCTCCACCCACACTCCTGTCCCGGCACCAACCACCAGCCCCAGGCTTGGGGCAAGAAACATGTCGGGTGCAGTCTACCCTCAACCATGAGGTAAGGAGGAAGTCACCCAGCTCACACTTACCATAAGGGTGTCCAGCGAGCCACATGGACGTGCTGCCCGAGCGGGGCAGCCAGGGGTGAGTGGCCAGGTGAGCTGCAGGGTCTGCGGACCAGCGCCCAGAGCCTGCCAGCGATGGGCCACCAGTCACCATGAGGTTGGGGTTCAGGCCATTAGCAGCACAAGTAGTGGGGTGCAAGCGGGCCAGGTCAGCCAGCTCCTTACTTTCTCTGAAAGGGAAAGAGGTATTGGCAACAGCCCCATAGGCCCGGAGGAGGTGGGAGAGGAGGGATATCATCCGGAATACCCAGAAGACACCCAGGATAGAGAGGAACCAGCTCTGGGCTCCCGGGGTCTCCCCCAGGAGGAGGATGCCCACACTCACTGGAGAGGGGCTGTAGGGGTCATCTGGCCTAGGATCAGGGTCAGGGGCCAGGGCAACTCCTGCTCCCGGAACAAGAGGCCCTGCCTGGGACATCTGGGTCATCCGCCCAGGCCCAGGGCAGCCCCCAAGCCCTCACCTGAGCAGCTTCTCCTGGTCTCGGTCCAGCCGCGCCCCCAGCAGCCGCTCCTCCCGGTGCCTGGTCCTCTCGTCCCCACAGTCACCATCAGCTCGGCTATGCCCTGAGGGGAGCAGGCAGGCAGGCAAGCGGTGAGCGCCCGGCCCCGGGGCACCAGCGAGCACCCCTCCCAGCCTGACGGCCTCAGCTCCAGGCCCCCCACGGCCCATAGAGGACCCATCTCTAACTCGCACGGGGAGCCGCCAAGCAGCAGCCAAACGTGGCAAGACAAATCACATGAGAAGACCAAGTACATTCACCGTCGCGGCTTTGCTACTTGAGGGCCGGGAGGGCAGGTTCTGGGGGCAGGGTAGGTAGGACAGAAGTGAGAACCCGAGCCAGAACAGCAGCACTACAGGCCCCAGGCAATCAGCTGCCACCCTCAAGCCCCTGCTGCACACATGTGGCTAATCTTTCTAAAATCAAGACAGGAAAATAAAACCAGAGAAACCCAATCCACAAGGCAGTGAGCAGAAAATGTGGGAGCTGCCACTGGGGATCCCCTGTCCCTGCCCTTGCCCAGCACGCACCACCCACCCAGGCAGGTACCACTGTACCTCCCATGAGCTGCCGGGCCCCCAGGGACCCCTGAGAGCAGAGAAGGCAGGTCCCCAAGTCCAGACTGGCACTCAGCCAGTTAACTAAAGAGGGGTGGGGCAGGGCAGGGGCACACCCACCCTCCACTCTGTCCATCCTCCACCTGCCACCTTCCTCCCACTCTTGCCCCAGCCCCTCTTCCTCGGTGTTTTCTACACCATGAGCCAGAACTCGGGGTGTGTGTGGCAGCCCAGGGCACGTAGGACATCGGAGGCGGCAGAGGCCACACACAAAGCACCTGAGACTTTTCTCAAAACAGAAACCCAGGGGGCGCCTGGGTGGCTCAGCTGGTTAAGCATCAGCTTTTGGCTCAGGTCATGACCCCAGGGTCCTGGGATCAAGCCCCACATCAGGCTCCCCTCTCAGCTGGTGGTGTCTGCTTCTCCCCCTGCCTGTCCCCCTGCTCGTGCTTGCTCTCTCTCTCTCTGAAATAAGTAAAAATATTTTTTTAAAAAAGAGAAAAAAAAAAAAAAAAAGAAACCCACTAGGGCTGGGACTCTCTCACCTGCACCCCGAGAGACCCAGTGGCACTGGGAGGCATACTCCGGGAGGAGGCCACTCCCAGCACCCCCAGCACTCGGGTGTTACTGCTCCAGCAGCAGCCCCCACCTTCGTGGGAAAGGACCCCATCTGTAATGCTGCCATCAGGCATCTCCCCTTCATTTATCCCCTCTACACCCCCAAAACCAGGAGCTGGCAAAGAACAGAGCTCCCAGAAGAGGCTAAGGGGTGCCAGGGCGTCTTCCTGTCCTTTTGGGAAAGTGGGAGCCTGCCACCCCCGAGACGGAGGACAGGAGCCCCGAGAAGGACACAGCAGCAACCCAAGCCCACGTGCCCACGGACCAAGTCCATAGGCAGACAGCCAGCAGCCTGGCATCGGGGAGAGGGCGCGTCCCAGAGGCAGCTGGAGACACTGGGACAGCAAGAGTACCCAAGAAGACAGCCTGGACGTGGCAGAGGTGGGCCAGGACAGCAGCGAGCACAGGGAGCACTTGTGGAACAGTGCCAACAATGGGGGCATCCAGGGCGTCAGGCAGGAGTGAGGGCCAGAAGGGCAGCCCAGGCTTCAGGAAGAGCCAAGGTGTGGAGGGCCACCTGGAGCGCTGCGACTGGGCTGGGAAATCAGCGTGTGGGCCCCAGCTTCTTTCTTGCAGAGGAGATGGCCTCCCACTCCTTAGTCCACCCCCGATTCAGGGACAGGCTTTGGCACTAATTCCTAGAGTCCCTGAAAGGGACAAGTGCCCACAGGGTAGCCTGGCTCCAAGGCCCTTGCCCTCGGGCCTGATGCCTCTCCATTGCTATGGCTGTCACCAACCACTCAGGGTGTCAGTGACCTCCCATCCCAGGCCCTACCTCCCACCACAAACCTGTCTGCAGGCCCACCCATCTCAGAGCACCCACCAGCCCCAAGGTCACTCAAGTGAGAGCCCCAGACAGCTCCCTCCAATTTGGTTGGTCTCTGAAGAAACGTGACATTCCTCCCACTACAACACCCCAGGCTTGACTGGACTACAGCTCTACCCTCCTCCTTCCATGTCAATCTGTCACCTATAACCCCTATTCACACCTATCCCTCTTGCAGAACACCAGCCCCACAGAACCATGCCCCTGCGACCCTGGCTCTCTGCACCCCAGTCACACTCAGGGACACACATGCTGTTCCCTCTACCCAGAGCGCCCTTCCCCTAGACCACTTAGCCTCTCATCTCAGAGCTTAACTTAAATGGCACCTCCTCCAGGGAACCCTCCCGGACCACCTCTCCTCCATGAAGCTCCCTCCTTTCTCCCTCCCAGCATGGACCACAACATGCTACTACGCTGCTTGCTGGTTGTTCACCATCTGTCTCCTCCATGAGCCTATGTACTGCTCTGGTTCAAGGAGTCCCACTCCTGGCTGTGTACCTCTTCCCTACACAACAGTTGGCGGAGGGGGAGCTGCTCAATAAATATGCAGGGAATGAAGGAAGGAAGAAGTCCCGTGGATATCTACAGGAAGAAGGAGCTATGCAGCAAGAATAACAAGCACAAAGGCCCTGGGGCCAAAGTGTGCCAAAGAATATCAAGGAGACCGTGGTGGCTAGAGAGAAAAATAAGAGAGATGCTTGGGGTTGAGACAACTGAAGAGGTAGGTACAGACTGTAGGGTCCTACAGCCTGTGGAAAGTAACGTGGTTTAGATTTTTTTCAAGGTGGGAAGGGACACCAGAGAGGAAGACTGAACCAGAGGGCCCATCATTCCTCCACGCTGAGTTCCAGGCTGGTAGGAGACCAACTGCTCTTCCATGAGCCAGGCAGGTGGGGCATGTCCCAGAGACCCACGAACTTACCACAGCCCTTCTGTGCCCGGCAGGACCCTAGATCTTCTCCATGCATTTACCCATTCAGGGGTCATCAAACCCAGGAGGTAGGTCTCAACCCTCACCCCACTCTAGATTAGGAAACTGAGGCACAGGAAGGCCAAGAAACCTGCCCAGGTCACACTACAGACTGACAAGGAGGCCTTCCTGGCTGGGATCGGCCACAGGAGTGTGTCTTCCCGGCCACTGAGGCTTCTGCAGCTCACACAGAGTGGGCAGAGGACCGGTGCTAGGGAAATGGCAGCACAGCTGTCATCACGCATTTGCAGCCCCACCCTGGGGCCCAGAGCCACATGGCCATAACTCTCCAATCTGGGCAAAGGCCGGAAGGAGGCTTGGTTCCCATGGCAACCCCACCCCAGCCTCTGTCCAACAAATGTGGCTGTCATCAGCTGAAGCTGACCGAGCACTCTCTAGGATCTGGGGCCATCACTGCTGCTGACACCAGCAGGACCCCAGCTCTGCCTGGGGTGCTGCGGGCACACACACCCCCCCCAGCCTCTCCCACCAGAGCCCCCCACCCCACGCCTCCACCACAGAGGTGACACCAACAGGCAAGAGGAAGACATAGGAGCCACTGGCCTGGGCCAAGGGTTCAAGTTCAGCTTGCATCTTCCAGCCCAGGAACCCTGGGCCAATCCCCTCATCTCCACGAAGCCCGGTTTCCCCACCAGGGAAGCTGTGAGAACAGATCCTCCTGCAAGGGGCTGCTGGGGCCTGGGCCAGTTCCATCTAACAACCGGTTCTCCCTGGGCAACTCGCGGAATGACAGTGGCTGTGCTGGCCTTCTGGGCATGCGCCCCCGGTCACTGGGGCTCACAGCTGTAGGTCATGCCTGTCCTTAGCCCATCTCCGGCCCGTGTGGGCCCCTGGGGGCGTTTCTCCAGAAGGTCTAGGACTCGCGGGCACTGTCAGAAGCTCTCAGGCACCAACACACTGAACACAAGCAAAGACAAGGCAGGCCCGTTTATGAAGCACCTACTATGTGCCCAGAGCTACATGGTCAAGGTGGACACTGGGGCCCAGAAGGCTCTGGCCTCCTCACACAGCGTATGAGGCAAAGACCACTTCTGAATCCACTTACCAGCAGAAGGTTCTCTCCACAAATTCAAGAGACAGGGATGATGGGAAGAGACCGGGAGACACAGGCTGACACCCACCCACTAGGCCGGGGGTACCCCCAATTCCTGCCTTCCCCCAAGTGTGCCAGCATGAGGAAAAACCACTACTGCTTACGGGAACTGTGTTAAGGAAAAGAATCCAGCTGCCTACTTTTCAATGGCTGGCAGTGACAGACCAACGCCTGAATGTCTCATCCCAAACCCATCAGGTCCTCCCTCCCTCCCCACATTCTGTCACACACATACACTGTTACACATACACACACTGTCACACACCATCACTCTGACTTGCGCAGTCACACACTGTCACAGTCACACAATCACTTTCACACTATCACATGGCCACACCCTGACATTGTCACACATTCTCTCACACGCACAGTCACACCATGAGGGCCCCTCACACACATTCGGTCACACAAACTGTCACATATAACATCACACACGTTCTCTCACTCCTACACAGTCACTGCCAGTCACACGCACTGTCACAGTCACACACTGTCACTCTCACACACACCGTGTCACACACAATTCTCACACTCGTGCACACACAGTCACTGTCAGTCACTCGCCGTCACACACACAGCCACACACAGGGTCCCAGCCTCACACATTCTCTCAGTCACACATATTGTCACACACAGCATCACGCACACATTCTCTCACACACACACTCCCAGTCACACACTCTCCACTTCATACACACCCTGTCACAGTGACACACACAGCCAGGCACTCACACACCGTCTCACACACGCTCACATGCACTCTCATATGCCTTCTCTCACACATACTCAAACACACATTCTCTCTCTCTCTCACAGGACCCCACAGACACATGTCCCTTGGACCTGGACAGGTACTCAGGACTATGAGGCCCCAACAGGAGTGAAACACCATGTCACATGACCATTCCTTCAGGGAAAGGACCCAAAGAGATGTCCGGCGTCCCAGAAGGGTCCCCGGATGCAAACCTCTATCCCAGCAGAAGGGCTTGTCCACCACCAAGCCAGCCACCTCTGACCCAGTACTGTCATCCACTCCTTCAACCCCAGAATGAGACAGTGCCTCGGGCCAGCCCCCCTGGGTCAAAGGACAGACTTCCCTCGTTCAGGATACCAAAGACCATAGGCTCAGTCATTCAGCAAACATCCATGGAGTGTCACTCACTCTGGGCCGGATGAAGATCCCCAGCAGCTTCGCTACGCATGCAAATGGCTGGGGCGAGGGCCAGCAGGAGTCCCAGGGCAGCCCTGTGCCTTCCCAGGTGCACCCAGGAGAGCAGGGCTAAGACAATGGGTCTAGAAGGCAGCTGGGACAGGACAGTGGCCACACACCATGGACCGAGGCCAAAGCCCAGAAGGCAGCATGGGTGGGCCAGGCCAAGAAAAGGAGCGGGTCCCAGGAGACATTCACCCAAGATGCCTACGCAGCCTCCAGGAGTAAAGTCTGGGAGGTATAGGGAAGGGGGCCATGTGGGTGCCAGAGTCAGGGGCTCAGGACGTGGGTGAAGCCTAAGCTGGCCACCAGCTGAATATAGGAAGCTGGCCAGACACTGGAAACAGAGGCATAGGGAAGAAATCCACACCAACTGTTGGGAAGTCACAAGGGCAAGGACAGTGATAAATAGCCTTCCTGGGCCCTTACCCCAGTCTCCAAACTCCACACCACAACACAACACACTGAACACCATGGGGCGGGTGCGGTATGGCCTAGTGCCCGCCCACCCAACCTACAGGAAGGGTTCTTGGCAAACAACCAGCAGACCAAGTTCACAGTTTCAACAAAAATGCCACAAGTATCAACCCCCCAAAACCCGACTCCAATACCGCATATACAAGGGACAAAAGAAACACAGTGGGCCAAATTCTGGAAAAAGACTCAACTTTCCCAATAATTAAAAGAAAGGCACCATTCTTCCCTACCGAAATTAACAAGTCTTTTTAGGCACTGAGGTACTAAAGGTCAAGACCCATGAGAACACAGGGACCCAGTTTTTATCCATCATCCTCGGTCCCTCATTCATTCATTTTCCAAACGCCTACTATGGGCCAGGTCCCACACTCGGTCTAGAGAACAATGAACTAGGTAAGGCACTTACTCCCTCCAGGACTGAGGATTGCAAACTTAAAGCTAGCCTGCTCCTAGGAACCTATTCTTAGAAAATGACTCAAAATATCAGAAAGGTGAGGGGCGCCTGGGTGGCTCAGTTGGCTGGGCGACTGCCTTCGGCTCAGGTCATGATCCTGGAGACCCGGGATCAAGCTCCCGCATCGGGCTGCCTGCCCAGCGGGAAGCCTGCTTCTCCCTCTCTCACTCCCCCTGCTTGTGTTCCCTCTCTGCCCTCTCTGGCTATGTTTCTCTCTGTCAAATAAATAAAATCTAAAAAAAAAAAAAAAAAAAAAAAATCAGAAAGGTGAAATGCACAAAAATACTCAATACAACGTTCTAAGCACAAAACCATCAAAGGGGAAAAAAGGCCCAAGAGAGGAATGGTTAGCTCAACTATGGTGTGTGCTCTAGTCAGGACAATTTCTTTATGAAAAAAATTATATGAATTTTGCAACAGGGAGAGAAGAAAAGCCACATGTAAGCAGGAAGGACACAAGGACAAGCATTGGGTGTTCTCTAGGAACCTTGCAGGCAAAGGCACACAGCAAAGGAAAATGAATCCAGGGCAAGATGTGAAAGTGTTCGGGGTGTTGTGAAAATAGAATAACCCCTTTCCTTCTTCCTCCTTTGCATTTACACGTTTTCTATGTGCATAATGAAAAAAGCAATCAACTTTAAAATAGCAGCCGCAGCCCAAAGTGGATAAAGGACAAATGGTAAGAGGGCGGGGAGAAGGGGGTGCAAGGAGGCTGAGACAGGTAGAAAGGGAAAGCAAAGGCCTACAGGATTTGGGAGGTCAACGTGGAGTGTGGAGGTGAGCAGAAGGGACCCAAGACCCACCTTTGACGTTGCTCAGCGACAGGGAGCGCTCCTGGTCTGCCAGCCCAGGCCCCAGGCGGCCACTACCACCACTGTCCTTCTGCCGGGCCACAGCCACTGCAATGCCCACAGGTGGGTGTCGCACCTCTGCCTCTCCCTGGGCACCAGAGCCCTCACGCCCGAAAGCCTTGGCGCTCTCGGGCCTCTCCGGGTCCCGCTTCAATTGCCGGCCTCCACCGGCCGCAGGGCCCCCAGGGTGTGGCAGGCGGGCCTGGGTGCGCGGGGCACCCGCGGTGGTGGGGGCAGGCTCGGGTTTCATGGTGCCCAGGCCTCCAAAGGGACTCTTCTTGCCGCAGCCGCCAGGACGCACGGCCACGGCCTCGCGGGTGAAGCTGCCGCTGTACTTGATGAGGCTCTGCATAGCCGAGGCCTCCCCTGGCCCGTGGGTCGCGGCGTGCACGTCGGCGCCCGGCCTGGCACAGGCGGCCACTGCACGGGGCAGCGCGCCCCCAGGGTCCAGGTAGGCCTTCTTGGAGACGGCCGCCTCCTCCTCGGCGCGGCTGGCATGGTGGTGCTGCGCGGCCAGGACGGCCATCTGCGTGGTGGCGAAATTGCCCAGCTCGAAAGGCTTCCACTTGGGCTCAGGGCCGGCGGGCGGCGGCGGCCGCGCAGGCTCCAGGCCGAAGAGCTTGGCGGCCTGCTGAGGGGCGGCGGCGGGACCGCGGGGGGCACGCTCGCAGGCCCGCGGCTCGGCTTCCGGCTTGAGCAGCTCCTTTGCCGGGAGGTAGGCCCGGGCGTCTGGGGAGGCGCGCGCGGCCCGCACCGGCGGGGCCTCCGCGGGCGGCGGCCGCTTGAGCGACCGGATGACAGAGTTCTTCTCGCGGAGCGCCTCGGGCCGGTCGGGGGGCGGCCGCGGGGACCCGGGAGGCGCCTGCAGGACGCCGGGCCTGCCCGCCTCGCGCTCCCGGGCTCGGGCGTCGCGCGCCTGCGACGCGATCTGGATGGGCCCCGGGCGCTCGTCGAAGGCCTCCACGGAAGGCACGAAGGTGGGCGCCACCACGCGGTGCTCGCGGCCGGGCTCGCGCGCCGCCGCCGCGGGGAAGATAGTGTAGACGCCGGCGGACGCGGGCTGCGGCGCGGCGAAGGCCCCGGCCGTGGCGGCGGGGGGCGCGGACGGGCCCTTGGGCGGCGGCGGGAGCGGCGAGGGGCAGGGGCACGGCCCGGGTAGCAGGGCCTCTGCCCGCCGTAGCCGCGCGCTCTCGTCCTGGCGCGCCGCCTCCTTGGCCACCAGCGCGGGGAGTCCGGCGTCGCCCGCGCCGTTGCAGAGGCTCAGCGCCGGCGGCGGCGGATTCTTGCCCTTGCAGTCGTTGGCGGCGGCGCCCGGCCCCCGCTGCGGCCCCAGTTCGGCCAGGAAAGGCGACAGGCGCTCGGCGAGGCGCGGGGGCCCGCGGTCCTGGCGGCCCTCTGCCCGCGCCTCCTGGGTCAGGTCCACCACGCCGCGCGGCCCCGCCGCCTCCTCGCGGGCCCTCGGGTCCTTCTTGCCAAACAGCGGGGGCGGCTCCCCGCCGCGGCCCGCCCGCTCCTTGGCTGGACCTTCCCGCGAAGAGCCTTTGGCCGGGGCGCTGGAGGAGTGGCTGCCCGGAGTTCTGGAGGAGGGCGCGTGAGAGTGCAGGGCGCCTGGAGCCCCCGGGGTGGGCAGGTAGAAGCCGTCTGTGAGGAAGAGAGGGTGTGGGCGTGAGGACTACCCCCGCCTCCCTGGGATCCCTGCCGGATCCCTGAGAGGCATCAGGTACCCACCCCCATCCCTGCGGGGCATCAGGTACCCACACCCATCCCCCACCCCATACCCCGGTTAAGAAGGAGGGCGGTGCTAGGCGCAGCCCTCGGGGAGGGCAGCCTGGAAATAGAGGGTTCTGAGTTCACAATCTTGCCTTGGCTGCTCACTGACCTTCCTGAGCCTCAGTTTCACCTGAGAAAGGGGTGGAGGCCAGGGTTGTCTTAAGGGCCTGAGAGGGTTGGGCAAGCACAGCACTACTAGAAGGCACCAGAAGGCTGGGGGCGGGGCGGGGGGGCGGTGCTTAGGAGCAGAAGTCTCAGAACACTGGGTAGTGGTGGGGACCCCCAGACAAGCCCCTCACAAGTTACCCCTCAAGCCAGTGTCCCTTCTCCCGCCCCCCCATCATACCTTTCTGGGTATCGAAAATGCTGGGCTGCCCCAGCTGGCTGAGGAGGGGGCTCCCGCTGCTGGGGGGCTCCAGGTGGTTCAGATGGAGGTAGGATGGGTACAGACCGCTGGGCAGATGGGAGAAGCCTGGAAGAGAGGAGAGAGAAAACTGAACTGTCCCAATGCATGGACTCCCACGAGGAGCTTCCTTCCATCCCTTTTTCTTGAAAATTAAATATTTTAGGGGTGCCTGGGTGGCTCAGTTCCTAAGCGTCTGCCTTCGGCTCAGGTCATGATCCCGGAGTCCTGGGATGGAGTCCCACATGGGGGCTCCCTGCTTGACGGGAAGCCTGCTTCTCCCTCCCTCACTCCCCCAGCTTGTGTTCCCTCTCTAATTGTGTTTCTCTCTGTCAAATAAATAAATAAAATCTTTTTTTTTTTTAAAAAGAGAAGAAAAAATATTTTAGCTGTCAGCCCCCTTGGTTCATTCAAGGAGCCCTGAGATTTAGGGCCAGCTGACCAGGGCAGGTTTGCCCCCACCCACCTCCAGCCCAGACCCTGGCACTTCAGGCTTCCCTCCAGGCCCAGGTAGCCCCCAGGGGCTCAGGCTCTCAAATCCTCCAGGAGGAGGACGAGGCAAGGACCCTGACTATGATTAGGAGGGTGACAGCTCTAAGCACAGGCCCAACACTGCCAACTGACTCTGCCTTTGTTATTCTCATGGAAACTTCAACAAAACAAAACTCTGTGAGGAAGATACTCTTAACATTCTCACTTTATAGATGAGAAAACAGAGGCTCAGGGAGGACCCCTGGCCCAAAATCACACAGTAGAGAGGAGCATGACTTTGAACGGAGGTCGCTGGGAGTGTTCACCTCGGCCCAGCACAGACCGGTGGCGTGGTTTACTGGTTTAACAAGCCCCTTCTCTGCTGGTGACCTAGAGCAGGTCACTCACCTGATCTGAATATCAGCCCACCCAGCATCTGCAGCTGTCGAGTTGATTCCTCCTCGTGAGGATCCTCCCAGTCTCCCACGACCAGGGCTACCCAGAATCAGGGATCCGTGGGACAGAGAAGACAGGAGGGTAGCCAGAGAGAAAAGAAAGGAGACTCCTCTGACGGCCCCCGGGGGAATGAGGGCCCAAGAGCCGCTCAGTAGCGCCCAGAAAGCCAGGCAACTGGCAGGAAGGCAGGCGGTGGGCACTGGAGGAGGGTCCTGGGGCTCTGCCTGGGCCGGGGGTCCTCCCAGACCACAGGACTATCAGAGATCCTTGAGACGCCGATTCCGCGTGCCCCCGGCTGCTCCCTCTGAGGCCAGAGATCTGGGCCTGACCCTGGCCGCAGGTGACCCACACTCCTTGCACAGCACCCCCTGATAATGGCGTTAAACAACAATCACCAAATAATCAAGGCCACCAGATGCTCATGATCTCTTTCAGACCCTAAAACATGGCATGGGATTCCTGTGCTTTCTCATCTGGGAAAGAGAACTAGGAGTCCTCAGAGGGTACAGGGTAAGTTCAGCTGTGCAGCACATGCACAGGTCTGTGACCGCTCCTATGTGACTGGTGTTTGCGACCCTGGAGAAAAAGGAGTCCAGAAGGGCAGAGACACAAGTTGGTGGCATGGAGACACCAGGCAGCCTCTCTCCTCTTGAGGCCTCCCCAGCCCCGCCCTGGCTGGCTGAAGTGGGAGGCTCAAATGGGACCCTAGTCCGAGAGGATTGCCCACCATCCCAGGCCTGGAGAGGCATGACCACACCCCCGCCCCATGGGGGGGCTCACATGATGACAGGGACTTGGTGAGACTGGCACAGAGGAGACAGGGGTAGACGGTGAGCCGTCAAAAGCCCAGGAAAGTCCTCAGCCTACAGCGCGTGCTCCTAGGACCCAGCATCTAAAGTCCATCAGAGGCAGGGAAGGAGTTCACGGTCCCCCAGGCCTATCTCTTCTCTGACAGAGGGGAAAGTGAGGCTCCAGGGAGGTCCAGGATTTGCAGGGCTCCCAGACACCCATATTTCAGAGCGCCACTGCAGAAGTGCCACAGGAGAGTCCTCTGGCCCTGGTCCCACTGCTCCAACAGTGAGACAGCGGTGAGCAAAACAAACTGGGCCCTGCCCTCAGAGTTCACTCTGGTAAGAAAATATCTGTCTTCACAAATGAAAGGTGGCCAGGGGGTGGGAGGGTGGCGCTGAACCCTAAAGGATAAACAGAGGGTGAGTTAGGGGCTGCAGCAGAAGGAACTAGCTTGTGCAAAGGCCCTGTGGCAGTAATGAGAGGAAGCACTGAGTGTTTGAAAACCAGCAGGAAGACTGAATGACCAGGGCTTGCCCCCCACCCCCCCCACCCCCAGCCACCACAGGAGAGATGACCGGAGGTGGAAGGGAGTGGGCAGGTTGGAGAGGTGCCAGGGACAGTGGCCCACAGCCCTCAGCCCCGCCCACCTGGCACACTCCTTACCTTCATGGGCATGAGTGGCCCACAGCTGTACCATAGGCAGGTTGCTGGGGGTAGGGGAGCGGAAGGAGAGGTCAGAGGGCAGGGGCACAGGGCTCCCATGGGATGAGGCTGAGGGCCCCATCCCGCTGGCCACAAAGCTGCCCAAGAAGGCCTCGCCTGCAGAGAGAAGGGGGGCTGTCAGGCACCTACCAGGCCCCCACTGCCCAGCCCAACACCCCCACTTCCCCATGTCTCCCCTATTTCTCAGAGCTGACACTGGCAGGAACACCAAAGAAAACTTTCCACCCCACCCCATATCCCAGGGCTCAGGACAGGCCTGTCACCTCAACCAGACCCAGTACTTAAAAAACTTGCACATGAAGCCCCAGAAAAACAGCCAGAAAGAAGCCCCACCACCATGGAAGACCCTTGCCTCCAGGACACCCAGATCTAAGGGGGCAGGGACCTCCTGAGGCCACAGAGTGAGAGGGTGTGGGGTGGGGGCTCAGGGTCTAAACCCCTGCTCATGCTCTGAGCTCCCAGATCAGGGAAGATCTCATGTGTCAGAGAATGACGCCCCTTGAGGATCCCACAGCAGTCCTGCTGAGCTCTGAGCAAGCCTATTATGGGAGGAACTATGTGCCCATTTAAGACATAAGGAAGTTGATGCTGGGGGGATTGGAGGGGTGGAAAGTGCCTGGTCCCACAGCCAGTGAGCCACCACCTGGAACACACAGCCTGCAAACATCCCAGGACCACACTGAATTAGCGAGAAAAACAGTGCAAGGAGAGCCCCGGGCCTCCCACCCGAGGTCCATCAGATGGGGCGTGCGATAGCCAGCTGCTGCTTGGGAGAACAAGGTGCTGGAGGCCTGGGGGGGAAAGCAGCCGCCCCTGCCATGCCCCATTTGGCCAGGCCCATGCCAGGAGGGACACCCCCTCACTGCCACGCCCCCCGTGCCCTGGGCACTGGCCCTCATACATCTCACCCTTCATGGGAAGAAACTGGCAGGCCTCCAGGCCACAGGCCAGAGGGAGGCCTAGGATACTTGGGCAAGGGACTACCCTTCCCTGGCCTCAGTGTGCTCATCTGCAAAACGGGAACACTAAGGCCTCCCTGAAGAGGGAAGCATGAATCGAAGGAGAATAACAACATAGCAGCAGCACACAGTCTGTGGGGATTCCCAACTCTCCCCAACGCCCTAGGAGGAGGGGCAGGGGCCTGCACACAGAGCTGAGTGAGGAGTCACCAAGCACCCAGCCAGAGCCAATCTGGCTCCGCATCCCTGTGTGTGGGTACTGTCTGCGACAACCCAGAGAAGTGACTCGGGGGCCCCAGCCCACAGGGGGATCACAGGGGGAGCCCTATCCAACCTCTGGGTCCCCAGCAGCCCCTGTATGCAGGGTCTATGTAAACAGGCGCTCACTTGCTACCTCCCGGGGGCACAGCATGCCAGAATGTCTGCCCCACTCTTTGGGGTGCATGCGGGGAAACCAAGGCTGCGACGGGCAGGGCTTCCGCCCTGGTCCTCCAGAGCAGAGATAGCAGCAGGCAGAAGGAGGACACCTTCTGGCCACATGTGCCATCACCAGCACCCCGTGTCCGGGGAGCCCCCCACGCTCCAGCCCAGCCTCACCCAGCCCCCTCACCAGACTCCAGAGCCAAGCCTTCGGGACCCAGGGCCATGGTGGCCAGTCAGTACACCCATGTGGCCCCAGCCCGGGCCGCATGGCCTCTGGGCCCCGGTAGGCCCCAGGCTTCCTCCTTGGCAGGCAGGCGGTAGAAGGCTCCGGAAGCCGGCAGCCAGACGTTTGCGCAAGGGCTTACATCAGCCACCAGCTCTTCCTGCCTCGGGCCGCGCGGAAGCCGGGCGGCCCAGGCCTGCCCCTGCCCAGGCTTGTGAAACCCGCCCAGCAGCACCCAAGGCCTGGTGGGGCGTTGGTGCCCGGATGCCACCAACGGCTTCCCGCCCGCCACAGGGGCTCAACGGTGCCCCAACTCCCTTCCCCAGGTCCGGCCAGGGTGCTGGTGCCCGGAAAGACCACGGGTCAGTGCACACCCCTCTAGGACTGCAGGTTCACAACCATGTCCAACGGGCACGGCAGCCCCACGTCAGACCAGCCTTGGGGTGTCCCTTGAAGATCCCTCTTGGGGCTCTCCTGGACCCTACATCCAAGCCTCTGCCAATGATACGTGGTTCCCTCCGTCAGCCTCCCCCACACAACATCCGGTGCCCATGCCTGGCACTTAGCAGGCACATACTTGTGGACAGAGGATGGGAGCATGTTTCTAATACCCTCGGGGCAAAGGCAGTAGATACATGTCAGGATTAGGAGAGAGGCTAGCTACAGCCCCTGACCCCTGAGGACACCATGTGCCATCGCAGGCCATCTGAGACGCCAGAGTCTCCAGCAGGCTTTGTGGAGCCCCGCCCCCCACACAGGATACATGGTGCTCATCTCAAAGCCTAGCTACACGCCCCTGCTGCAGCTCCCCACACCCATTCCTGGGGACCCACTGGACTCTCCCTAGACTTGGCTGGAAATCCTCTAGTCTCGCTCCCTCCCATCCTGGGCTGAGCTCCAGGCCTGCCCCCACCCTGGTCCCCGGCTGCCCCCTGGTGGCTAGAGGGGCCACCTGCTCCGGATTCACGGGGAAGGTAACGCCAGAAACCCCACAACACACAAATGATCATCCTTTGGAAGAGTAACAGTAAACCTGCCACCAACACGGACAGGCACCTGGCATGACACGTGCTTCAAGCCACTTCACTGCCACACAGGTCATTTCTGGAATCTTCTCGCTAGCCTGAGGACAGCCAACAATCAACAAGCCAGGAGCAGAGCTGGAGCCTGGGGCCCACTAGGGTACCCATGGAGGTGGTCCCGCAAGTGCTCTGCTTGCTGTTCACAACAGATCAGGTAACTGGGCCATAACCAACAGTGTCAGACGCGTGCTCTCTGTGTGACCCTACAGCAGCCGCTGGCCACTTGTAGCCACGCAACACTTAAGTGTGGCTGGTGAGGAAACACATCTTAAATTTTATTAAATTTTAATTAATTTAGATTCATTTAGCCACGGTCCGCGAAGGCTCCTCCTTGCCAGGAACTGGAGTGGGGACAGGGATGGGGCCTCTGACGAGCCTGGGATGGAAGGTGACAGAGAGGTCCCCAGGGACAACAGGAAGACCAACCCTGGCTCTAATGCCCTGTGACTTTGGGCAGGCTTCTGAGCTTCCCCAGGCCGTGTGAAGTGGGTCACAGAGTAAAAGGTGATTTGGGGGCGCCTGGGTGGCTCAGTCATTAAGCATCTGCCTTCGGCTCATCTGCCATTCTGCCTCCTGGAGTCCCGGAATCGAGCCCCGCATCAGGCTCCCTGCTCAGCGGGAAGCCTGCTTCTCCCTCTTTCACTCCCCCTGCTTGTGTTCCTTCTCTAGCTGTGTTTCTCTCTGTCAAATAAATAAATAAAACCTTTGAAAAAAAAAAGTGATTTGTGAAATGCTTCTGTGAAGTCCCAGGCAATGCTGGGCTAAGGGCTTTATTTATCAGGACAAACCCTGGGGGCTCAGAGAAGCAGAGCAAATGCTCGAGGTCAAGCTCTGAGAGGGACCACTTCCTCTACCCAAATTCCATCTGTCTTCCTTTAAAATCAAATTTTATTTTTATTATTTTTTTAAATATTTACTTTCTATTTATTCATTTATTCAAGAGAGAGAGAACGTGTGCATGCAGGTGGGAGAGGGAGAGAGAATCTGAAGCTGACTCTGCACTGAACACAGAGCCCCACATAGGGCTCAATCTACCGACGGCGAGGACCATGACCTGAGCTGAAAACCAAGAGTCGGATGCTACACAGACTGAGCCATCCAGGCACCCCTAAAATCAAATTTCAATTTAGAAACCAGAGAGCTGGTGACTGCCCATTACAAACGCACGAACGAATACTGCATTAACACACTTTCAAACGGCTCATTGCACTCTGTCCGAATTTCATCTTGAACTGAAAAAGCAGCCACAGGTAAGCTCTACTCTTGGCGTCCAATGCCAGCAGAGCAGTGTCCCTCACCGGGGCAGGCTAGACCTGTAGACCAGCCTCCCTGCCCAGGGCGCCCCAATGCCCAGAGCAAGGCAGATGCCAAAGGAAGAAAGCAGTCACCCAACCTGGCTCAAACTCCCACAGGCCTGGGAACGTGAGAATCAGGGGTTGCTGCCTGGGGGACCATGTTGCTTAGGCAATGCTACTCCAAGCCCTCAGCTTGGGAATCCCACCATGACAGGCCCTTAACTCTAGCCAGGCACTGCTCCTTGGGCCCTGAGAGAGGAAAAGTGAGGGAAGCCCCCCACCCCAGGAGGTACTCAGAAACTGGTCTTCTCCCTCTCTGGTCCCCAATGCCCCAGGAAGAGGGCAAGTGCACCCTGAGGGGGCAGGGGGCAAGAATGAAGGCATGGAGGCCTGCCAGGGGGAGGGGTTCAGGGTCCCTCTGGAAGCATGAGCAGCAAGGAGCTGGGTAAGGTGACCTTAGCCCCCTGCCTGTGTCCCTTCCTGACCTCCCCAAGCTGAGACCCACCAACATCCCAGGCCCTCCCACCCTACACACTGCCAGCCATGGACAAGTTCCTCAGGAACACAACAGGGAGCCAAGAGTTTAGGGGTGCTGGCCAACCTGCTTTCAATTATTACCACCCTCCTCACTGATACCTGGAATCCAGGAAGGGCTTCAGGGGTCTGCAGCCTCTGAGGCTAGCCAAGGTCACCAGAAGGCAGAATTCTAATCCAGACAAGGTCCATCCTTCCATCTGTCCATCCACCAGTCCATCCCTCCCTGCTACAATGCTTATATAGGGCTACTGTGCGCTAGGAGCTGGGGATTGAGGCCCACCCAGATTCCCATCTGCTGGCAGAAACCCCCCTGCCTGGAGTAATAGGCCACCTCAGCTGGCTGGGGGCATGCTGCCTCTGTAATCGATGGGAGTCACTGGGGACCCTACCATTAGCTGACTATATAATAGGCACCTTAAGTCCTCACTGATGGGAGCAGGGAGGGGTACTGGGGAGATCAGGGTGGGTACAAAGGTTTAGTCAACAGTGAAGGACTTTATCACTGCAAATGGGCTGGGCTGGAACACGGAACAGCACGGCCCCGTGGGCTGCATGCACCCCAGGGCCTTTGCATCTCAGCCTGGAATCCGTTCCTCCCTCCAGATATGGCAGATTGTCTGTAAACTCCCATCTTTATCTGTATACACCTCATCCCCTTCTCTTGCACCATAAGTAACACTTGCCAAATTCGGCCTTCTCTAACAATACTGTTCATTTATTTTGCTAACCCCGCTATTGTTTTGTGTTTTTTTTTTTTATGACTTGATTTAGTTGACAGAGAGAGACCCAGCAAGAGAGGGAACACAAGCAGGGGGAGTGGGAGAGGGAGAGGCAGGCCTCCTGCAGAGTGGGGAGCCCGATGCGGGGCTCAAACCCAGGACCATGGGATCGTGACCATAGCCAAAGGCAGACACTTAACGACTGAGCCCCCCAGATGCCCCATAACCATGCTATTTTAGATTGTAACCCACCCCGCCCCCACACCCTTTCCTGAATTATTTTTCTCCACAGCGCTTATCACCATTGATCATACCAAATACACATAAGTCCCTCTTTTATATTGTAGCTCCTTGTTTATTGTCCCCCTCCACCCACTGGCGCAGGAGTCGGCAAGCTTTTTTCTTGCAAGGGCCAGATAATAAATCATGTGCTGTGGGTCTATTCTGCCTGCTGCAGGGCAAACAAGCCACGGACACCACTTAAAACTATTGGGCTTCGTTCCAATAAAACTTTATTTACAAAAACAGGAAGTGGGATGCCTGGGTGACTCAGTCCGCTGAGCGACTGACTCCTTGATTTCAGCTCAGGGTCATGAGCTTGAAACCCCCATCAGATTCTGCCTCAGCGCAGAGCCCACTTAAACTTCTCTCCCTCCCTCTGCCTCTCCCCCACTTGCACTCTAAGTAAATAAATAAATAAAATCTTTAAGGGGACAAAAAACCAAAGAGGAGACGGACCTAATTTGGCCAGTTTGCAGGCCCTTGCGTTACAGTGTGGGTTCATTCACCCCCAGTACCCGCTACACTGCATACAGTGGGTGTTCAATTAGAATTTATGGATGGGAGGGATGGGCAAGGTCATGGTCAACTAGGGCTGAGGGAAAGTGGGGGGTTGCTTTCCAGCCAGCATAAGGCTTACAAAAAGGCTTCAAGGTTTTGCTTCATTCTATCTCCCCACACGCCTCAACCCTGCCGCGGGGGGGGGGGGGTTCTTAACCCTTTTGCAGATGAAGAACTGAGGCTCTGATGCGAAAATCTATACTCTTCCACTCAGCGGCAGCACCTAGACACCAGACCTTGTTTTCCTATTTTCACTCCCTAAAGCCCCTCCCCTGAACCACAGGAGAACACACACATTGTCCCTTTCTACCGGAAAAGGTTCTGGCCTCGGAAAGGAGCCGCATCCTTGACAGTGTCACCAAAGGCTATCAGAGCATCTCATCAGCATGATCGAATCAGGGTTATCGCCCAGAAAAAAACTCATTCCAGCCCAGAGCGCAGACATGTGACTCAGGCGTTTCTATGACAGCAACTGAAAATAGTGTGAGGACCCTCCGGATAAAATGACCTTCAGACTCCCACGGATCCCAAGACGCAGGGACTTCTCTAATATGTAAGCCAGACAGTGGGTCTTATCATTCAGTGAGAATCCTAACCAAATCACCAACAACAGTAAATGGCTGAATCCAGTGAAAAATTTGTCTTTACGATTACAAAGAAGTATTAAAACGGGATGATGTCATTGGCTGTGGGGAGGGCGGGGGCGAGGTGGGAAGCAGCCCAGGGTGGGTAAGCAGAGGGCCAACTCATCCCCAGCTTCTGGGAAGCTAATCAGCAGAACTCTTCAAGGCCGGGAAAAGGCACAGACCCACTTTTGGGGGTCCCTCCCAAGGAAATCACCAGATGTATTTACTAGGATGCTCACTGCGGCCAAATTGATGGAGAGCTTCAGTGCACTCCAATCCAAATCCCAACAGCTGTGTGTGTGTGTGTGTGTGTGTGCGTGTGTGTGTTCCCAAGCACGTGCAGTTCCCAAACATTACATACAAATGGAAAGCAGAGTCTCAGGGAGGTCTGTGCACATCCATATTCCCAATGGCATTATTCACAAGAACCAAAAGGTGGGAGCCTCCCAGGGATCCACAGGATAAACAGAACATGGTCCAGCCATGCAACGTGATAGGATTCAGCCTTAAAAAGAAAGGGAGCCCTGACATCTGTTCCAATAGGGATGAAATCTTGAGAACATTATTTTAAGTGGAAATAAGCCAGACACAGAAAGACAAACACCGAGACAAAAGTCGTATGCCTCTTTTATGAAGTCCCTGGAGTAGCCAAGTTCATAGAGACAGAAAGTGGAAGGGCAGGCGCCAAGGTCCTGGGATCGAGTTCCGCATTGGGCTCCCTGCTCAGCGGGGAGTCTGCTTCTCCCTCTCCCCCTGCCGCTCCCCCTGCTTGCACTCTCTCACTCTCTAGTAAATAAAATCTTAAAAAAGAAAAAAAAAGTTGGGCGCCTGGGTGGCTCAGTAGGTTAAAGCCTCTGCCTTCGGGTCGGGTCATGATCTCAGGGTCCTGGGATCGAGGCCCACGTCGGGCTCTCTGCTCGGCAGGGATCCTGCTTTCTTCTCTCTGCCTGCTTGTGATATCTTTCTCTCTCTCTCTCTGTCAAATAAATAAATAAATCTTTTTTTAAAAATGTTCAAAGTTTAAAAAAGAAAAAAAAAAAGAAATGTAAAGTGTCAAAAAGAGCCAAGGCGACCTTGACTTGAGGATGAAAAACAGCATGGGAGGTCTTTGCCATTAAACACCTGACCATCCGCTCCTTCGACAGTGAGGCTGGAGTGCCATCAGCACATGGGTACCCGAACACACCTGGGACAGGGCCAGTCCACAAAGAGCCCCACAAGTGCACACAGCAGAGAAAAGATGGTGCCGTCAATACACGCTGCTGGTCAGCTTCGACAACTGTGCGGGAAAAGCCATGAGCCTAGACCCCTTAACTTCACATTGCTGTGAACATTAATTCCAAGTGGACTGTGGATCTCCATGTGAAAGGAAAAACAGAAAAGCTTCTAGAAGAACCACACTGGAAAATAACTTCACATCCAGAGGGCAAACAAAGGTTTCCTACAAAGCATACGAAAAGCACAAACCAAAAGGATAAGACTGCCATACTGAATTGCATTAAAATGAGAAACGTCTAGGAGCGCCTGCATGGCTCAGTGAGTAAGGCACCTGACTCTTTTTTTTTTTTTTTAAGATTTTATTTATTTGACATAGAGAAACACAGCCAGAGAGGAAACACAAGCAGGGGGAGTGAGAGAGGGAGAAGTAGGCCTCCCGCCGAGCGGGGAGCCTGATGTGGGACTCAATCCTGGGTCTCCAGGATCATGACCTGAGCCGAAGGCAGTCGCTTAACCAACTGAGCCACCCAGGCTCCCAGCAACTGACTCTTAATTTCGGTTAAGGTCATGCTCTCAGGGCTGTGGGATCGGGCCCTGAGCTGGGCTCTGCATTCAGCACGGATTGACTTGAGATTCTCTCTCTCCTTCTGACCCTCCACCCTGCTTACTCTGGTCTTATTATCTAAAGATAAAATCTTTTAAAAAACAAGAAATGTCTATTCATCACAGGACACATTAAGAGAAAGAAAAGGTCGGAGCGCCTGGGTGGCTCAGTTGGTTGGGCGACTGCCTTCGGCTCAGGTCATGATCCCGGAGACCCGGGATCGAGTCCCACATCGGGCTCCCTGCTCGGCAGGAAGCCTGCTTCTCCCTCTCTCGCTCCCCCTGCTTGTGTTCCCTCTCTGGCTGTGTTTCTCTCTGTCAAATAAATTAAGTCTTTAAAAAAAAAAAAAAAGAGAGAGAGAGAGAGAGAAAGAAAAGGCAAGCCACCACATGGAAAGAGATCTGCACATCACGTCACCAGGAAGGGTTTGTATCCAGAATATATAAAGAACTCCTGCAAATCAATAGAGAAAGACAACAGGATACATAAATGGGCACCAAGAAGGTGGCAAATACGTCCAAATGGCCAGTAAAATGATTACTCAGCCTCTGTGAGTTTTTTTAGTTTATTTTTTTAGTAATCCCTACACCCAAGGTGGGGCTCGAACCCACGATGCTGACATTAAGAGTCACATGCTCACGGCGCCCTACTCAGCCTTTCAGATCAGAGGGGGAATGTGAATTAAAATCACTACACGCCCATCAGAAGGGCTAAGATCAGTAAGGGACAAGGGACAATACTAAACATTAATACACGTCCGGAGGAGGCATAAGTTAGTACAGCTACTCTGCACAACAGTTTGGCAGGACGTGCAAACCGGCCCTCCCAGGTAATACACCCAAGGGTGAGGCGTAAAAATATGCAGAGCGATTCCGAATTTAAGAGGCTAACCACCAGCAATAGTGGAAATTCGAGAACAACCCAAATGTCCATCAACAGCTGGATAAATGCACTGTGACATCGCCAAACGATGAACACCCTCCAGCAAGAAGCAAGACAAGCATCCAGGCCAGGGCCAAGGGAAGTCTTGCGGTGAAAGACACACACAAGACAATATACTGCACGTGTCCTCGTCCAGCACATGAAGTGTGTGGACAGCTCAAATCTCTGGGGTTCGATGGGGTCACCTTGGGACAGGAAGGGGGAAGTGACCCAAGGTTATGCAGGGGGGGAGCTGTGAAAAAAATAACAGAGCTGTACATCTATGATCTGTGCTCATTTCTCTGTGTATCTTACACCCCAATAACAAATATCTGCAGAAGAAAAGGTCAGTGGCCAGTCTGAACCCTAACACAGTAAATATCAGACTCTGAGTAATTTTGATGAACTCTCACATTGACAAAATCTGTGCAAACTGAAGTAAAGAAATCAAAATGAGCCAGGAAAGGAGAAAGGAAAGAAAAAGAAAACTTCCTACCAAGGATCTGGCTGTCCTCAACCCCTAGCTTTCCAATAGAGAGCTCAGACCTCGCTTCTAAAGCCCATCGCTCCCCAGCTGTGTGGCCTTGAGCAGGTAACACAACCTCTCTGGGCCTTACTTTCCACTAAAGTAAAATTGAGGCAGCAGGAAAGGAAAGAAGCTCTGACTGCAGGGCTGGGACGCAGGTAAGCAAGGCTGAGGGCCAGAGCTCCAGGCTGGGCTCAGGGTGGAGGGCTTTCCCTGCATATTCCTGATGCTGTGGCTGGTCCCATCCCCAGGCTCCCATCAGTGGGACAGCAACAGCTGCGACTGAACTCCAGTCCCACTTCCAGGGAGCCCCTGGTAGGCTGGGACTTTGTGTGGCCCCAGCCAGAAGCACAGCCCACAAAGTAGGTACACGGGTCTAAATAAAGGGAATCCTGAAGCAGCCCAGAGGGGTCAAGGCCGTGATATGGAAAGGCGTCCATCCCAGCCTGGCCCCAGGGCACCAGACCTTCTCACTTCTACAGTCATTACAGAGGACTTCTCACTGATTTTTTCTCCTCCCCCCATCACCAAGGTCTAAGGAAGGCCTTCTAGAACCCCGGTGCCAAAAGTTAGGAATCCTGTGAGTGGGAATGGCAGGGATGGAGGGACATGACCACCCTTCCCAGGGCCAGGGCCAGAGGAAGGAGAGTGAGCTGGATCCCAGAAGAGGGAACAACACAGATCTGTCATGACAAACCCTCTCCCAAATGCCAGAATCTCCTGAAAAGGACAGCCACGTGGTTTACAACAGAGAGAAAACAAAAGAAGATAGGAACAGAAAGGAGACGACCCTCTGTGTGGCTCAGTCAGCTGAGCATCTGACTGGATTTCCGCTCAAGTCATAATCTCAGGGTCCTGAGATCGAGCCCCCCTTCCCCCCCTCCATTCAGGCTCTGTACTGGGCATGAAGTTGGCTCAACTTTCTCGCTCGCTCTCTCCCTCTCCCCTCCCTCACTCACCCACATCTGCTTCCTCTCTCTCTAAAACAAATAAAAATCTTAAAAAAAAAAAAAAAAGAAAGAAAGAAAGAAAAGAAAAGAAAAGAAAAGAAAAGGAGGAGGGGCACCTGGGTGGCTTGGTGGGTTGTGTCTGCCTTCTGCTCAGGTCATGGTCCTAAGGGTGCTGGCATCAAGGCCCACGTCAGACTCCCGCTTAACCACAAGTCTGCTTCTCTCTCTCACTCTTCCTCTCTCTCAAATAAATTTTTCCAATTATTAAAAAAAAAAGGAATACCCAGGGTGCCTGGGTGGCTCAGTGGGTTAAAGCCAGTGCTTTCGGCTCAGGTCACGATCTCAGGGTCCTGGGATCGAGGCCCGCGTTGGGCTCTCTGCTCGGCAAGGAGCCTGTTTCCTTTGCTTTCTCTGCCTGCCTCTCTGCCTACTTGTGATCTCACTCTGTCAAATAAATAAATAAAATCTTTAAAAAAAAAAGGGGTGCCTGGGTGGCTCAGTTGGTTAAGCGACTGCCTTCAGCTCAGGGCATGATCCCGGAGACCTGGGATCGAGCCCCACATCGGGCTCCCTGCTCGGCGGGAAGCCTGCTTTTCCCTCTCTTGCTCCCCCTGCTTGTGTTCCCTCTCTGGCTGTGTTTCTCTCTGTCAAATAAATAAAAAAAATTTAAAAAATTTAAAAATTAATAAAAAAAGGAATATCCAGATAACAAGAGGGAGCTCCTAGAAATTAAAAATATTAAGGTTAGAAGACAGTTAAGAACATCTCCTAGAAAGCAAAAGAAACAAAGAGAGATAGAAAATAGAGATAGAAAACTCCAGGAAATAGAAAAGTGAATTTTATTACACTACTTTGGCTCAAATGTGGACAGTATTTACAAAACCAAAGCCATAATAATAAACCCAGTTTAAACACAACTGTATTCCACATATATTGGGAGGATAGGGAAAATAAACATGGTGGGGGAGGGGAGTGATAAAACAAGAATAAAAAAAAAAAGAGGAAGAAAGAAAAAGAAAACAGAAAAGTATAAGGAAAGTAGGTGATCAGCCTAGGAAATCCAGTATCTAATGAGTAGGAGTGCTAGAGAGAACAGCAAATGTGGTGGGAAGAAAATAACAAAATACTAATAGAATTAATATTAATTCCAAAAAATTACAAAGAAGAATTCATCCTGAAAGACCTCAGTTTCCAGATTAGTATGGCCCATGGAGTACGCAACCTAGCAAATGCAAAAGAACCCACAGTAAGTAAGGCACATCCATGCTCAATTTCAGAACACCTGAAAGTGATGAAAAGAATTACTATCTACCAGGCTTACTTTCTGCCAAACAATGATCTGGGCTTTATGTATATTCTTCATTTCACAAAAAAACAAAACTTAAGCATGTCCAAGACCACATGGCCAGTAAGCAGTGAAGCATGAATTTCAGTAGTTCAAAAAGATTTTAAATATTTGGGAAAAAAATTAAAAAAGAAAAAAAAGGTTCACAAACAAAGGTCAAGAAACAAAACAGCATCACACTCCAGTAATGTTGGAATTTTTAAAGGTGATGTTGCAATTCCTTCAAAATATTAGGGGGAGATTATTTCCGAAATGCCAGTCAAGTATGAAAGTAGATAGAATTAAAGGCATTCTCGGGCATACTGCTTCTGCAAAAAACTTGCGTTCTATAGATTCTTTCACAGAAAGCTACTGTAGGATGTGCTCTACCAAAACAAGGAATAAGGCAGAAAAAAAGGAAGGCAAGGGAGTCAGGAAACAGGAGGTCTAACAAAGCAGAAACGTAAAGGGAGTCTGAAGGACAATGGCTCTACAATCCACCCAAGGATCAAGCAAATCAGACTAGAACAGGAAGATGGAAAACCCTAGGAAGGAAATCTCTAAGAAAGAAGCAGCTCACGCAGATATGACCAAATTAAAAGTGTTTTAAGAGACTGGAAGTGGGGCCTGGGTGGCTCAGTGGGTTAAGCCTCTGCCTTCGGCTTAGGTCATGATCCCAGGGTCCTAGGATAGAGGCCCGCATCAGGCTCTCTGCTCAGCAGGGAGCCTGCTTCCTCCTCTCTTCTCTGCCTGCCTGTGATCTCTCTGTCAAATAAATAAAAATCTTAAAAAAAAAAAAAAAAAAAAAAAAAAAAGGCAGTTAGAGGCACCTGGTGGCTCCATGGGTTAAGCCTCTGCCTTTGGCTCAAGTCATAATCTCAGGGTCCTGGGATCGAGCCCCACACCTAGCTTTCTGCTTGGCAGGGAGCCTGCTTCCCCCTTCCTTTCTCTCTGCCTGCCTCCCTGCCTACCTGTGATCTCCCTCTCTCTCTGTTAAATAAATAAAATCTTAAAATAAATAAATAAATAAGCAATTAATAACTCCAGGAAATAGAAAAGTGAATTTTATTACACTACTTTGGCTCAAATGTGGACAGTATTTACAAAACCAAACCCATAATAATAAACCCAGTTTAAACACAACTGTATTCCACATATATTGGGAGGATAGGGAAAATAAACATGGTGGGGGAGGGGAGTGATAAAACAAGAATAATAAATATTTACTAAGTGCTTCTTATATCATAGGTACTGTTCTAAATGTTTTTCATGTTCTTCACTATTTAATCCTCACAACAATCTCATGAAATAGAAACTATTACTTTCCCCCATTTTATACATGAGAAAATCAAGGTACAGAGAACTTGCCCATAGTCTCACATTAATAAATGGTAGAGTCAGGACTTGGACTCAAACAGATCTTCATTTTCCATAGAAGTCAACCGAGAAAAACAACCAGCAGCAGAAGCAGCTTATTACCCAGAAATATGGACAAAAAGGCCACAAGAAGGGTGCCTGGGTGGCTCAGAGGGCTGAAGGCAGAGGCCTACTTGTGATTTCTCTCTCTGTCAAATAAATAAATAAATAAATCTTTAAAAAAAAAAAAAAAGGCCACAAGAAATAGCCAAAATACTTAAATTAAGGAATCAAAAATAGGGAGACAAGAAGCAGGAGATGGCCTTTTTCTTTTTAATCCCTGTAACAACACCTGACTTTTAAAAATGATGTGGAACTTTTACTCTAAGGTTTATATTAAGCCTAAAGCAGAACTGTACACTTTTAAGGGGAGATCTTTATAGTAGGAAGACTATTCCTCAATAAAACTTAAAAAAATAAAAGAGGAAGAAAGTTTTAAAAGGCACACACACTTGGATGCTAACACACAACCACCAGAATGAAACTGACAATATCATATTAAGGGGGAAGACACAGAGGCACCATAATGCTACACTTAGAATGAACAATGGTGCAGGTTCACTGGAAAATTCACAACTGTTAAGACTGAACCTATACATCCCCTGCGACCAGGTCATCTGCTCCTAGATACTATGTCCAAATAAGTGTGTACATACGTGTACCAAAAGGCCCTGTTCATAACCCCACTCTCCAATGCAAACACTGGGAACAACCTAAATGTCCCTCCACAGGTGTGGATAAATGGTGCTCTTTTTATGTATAATACTCTACACACACACCCAAAGATGGAAGACTCTCACACAAAAAACGTTGAGAGCAACCAGGAATAAAAGAGGGCTTGCTGTATGATTCCATTTATAGAAAGTTCAAAAATAGGTAAAATGAATCTAAGGTAGCAGAAATAAAAATGATATTGGAAGTGGGGCTGAGAGTCACTAGGAGGGAACATGAGGGAGACTTCTGGATGCTGGAAACATCCTGACCTTGAGCTGGTTGGTAGTTACATGGGTGTGTTCATTTTATAAATATGCAATGTTCTCAACACTCAAGATTGAATAAATATGCAATGTTCTGAAACACTCATGATTGAAGCGTATTACAGTATAGCTGTTACAAGAAAAAAAATAGATTAAATTGATGGGTTCAGGTTGGGACCTTGGAGTCTCAGAAGCCCACGGGCCATATACACCATTCCAGAGGCCCCCTGAGAGGACTGGACTAGAAGAAGGAATTAACTTGTTAGCTTGATGACTTGAGTCATCAGTTAACGATAACAGTAATTAAGGCAATTACTTTTACTGTAACTTTTGCAGAGGGCCAGGCCTAAGCTAGGCGCCCAGAAGGGACTTGCTCATTCAAACTTCACAACAGCTGAATGAATTCAGTACCAAGTAGGGCCCCATCTTACAGATGAGAAAATCAAGGCTCAGAAAATGATCTCACACCCGGTAAGTGGAGAGGAGCAAGACAGAAGACTCCAGCAAGCTAACCTGTCTCCAGATGAAATAGTTCCTTATCCAGAGACTACAGGGTGGAATCTTCAGCAGGTTCATGAAGGCCCGTAATGTGCCAAATTGTGAGGCTGCATGGAGAGGGTGTTTTGTTCACTTCCACTTATGAGGACTGACTGCTGGCCAGGGCTCCCAGCAGCCCCTGAGGAGGCCCAAGACCTGTCTGGACACCAGTTCCCCTGGGGTCTCTCAAAAGCCGGCCTGGGAAGTCAAGGACAGGGGTGGTCACAGGGATGAGGCAGGAGTCTGGATGAAGACAGGGCTCCATGTGACCGGAAGGGAGCTAAGTTCACTACCAACCCCAAGCTGGTCACATCCAAATCATGAATGCTCAAAATCACGGCCCTCTCCCCAAATCTGTTTCCTGCACATTCCTCTGCAAATAGCACTCCCCCCAAATCCAGCTTTTGTCCTCCCTCTCCCCTCTCCAGATCCATCTCAGCAACCTGACCTCTACAAAGCCCCAAACCATAGCTGCCCCCAGCCTCCCTCCCTGGTCACTATCACCTCCCCTAACTGCCTCCTCCCCACTATCTATCTGACAGCCTCCAGCTGGCAGCCCAGACTAATTCTGTGAAATGCTTATTCTGAAATTTCAAACTCAGAGAAAAGTTTGAAATAGCATAACAACCTGCCATATGACCTTCCCCCGGTCCAGCCGTTGTGAACTCTCTCACCCTCTATGTTATTCCGTATCAGTGATTTATCAGTGTCTCCCATACATATATAAATTACAGATACTTGTTCTCTTCCCGATCCATTCCTGAGGGTCAGTTGTGGCCATCACATTCCCTGTCCCTAAACATGTCAGCATTCTTACTTCTAAAGAGGAAGGACATTCTCTTCAAAAAGCAGGGTACAGTTATCAACTTCATGAAACCCACTATTGATTTGATACTATCAGTTAATCTACAGCCCATACTCCAATTTCATCAATTGCCCCTAGGATGTCCTTTAGAGCAATTTCTTCCCTGATCCAAGATCTAATCGCGTGCCATACGTTGCCTTTTGCTGTCATATTTTTTTCTGCCTTTTAATCAGGAACAGTTCTTGGCCTTCCTTTGTCTTGTATGCCATGGACACTTTTTTTTTTTGAGTCCAGACCAGCTCTGTAAAACATCCCTCACTTCGAATAACTCCCCCCATTTAAAACCCTGAAATGCCTTCTCATTCCTCAGCATGAAATTCCAAGACCTCAATTCTGGCCTTGGGGGACCTGCAGGGTCCTCTTCCTGCCCTCCTCCCAGCTCCGGTCACTGCTCCCCCCACCACCGCCCTGCTCCTAGCGGCCCCTCACTGCTGGGAGCCCCTCACTCTAGCCCCAACAGACCCTGGGCATACTCTCTCCTTCCAGCCTCACTCTCTATTTAAAATGATTTCCTTCACTGATTTATGTGCTCCCTGCCCGGCCCCAACACTGGGATGGGAGCTCCAATGAGGGCAAAGATTTTTGTCTGGTCATTGCCGGATTCCCAGAGCCGGAGCAGTGCTTGCCACGCAGGAGGCACTTGGAAATGGTTTCCTGAGTAAATGAGCAAGAAAGGAAGCGCCTGGATTGACAGCCAAAGGACCTGCAGGCTCAAAAGAGCCAGGGGGCCAGGGAGTCCCCTCTGGAGTCCAGAACCTCCCCCAGGCTTCTGCTGTGCCTCAGGCTGGAGGAGGAAGCACCCAGCAAATCTCCTTTATCTCTGGATCGCCTCACTCCACCAGCCAGTCCCACTGATTAATCTCTTTAAATCAATCCCAGTAGGCCGACGGGCTGGATTCCAGAGATAGAGCTGATGGACCCCGGTGAAGGCCCGTGGCCCCCTCCCTATTGTCCACTGGTCAGTCCAAAGTGCATGGCCTCTCTCTCCATACTGATCCTTGGGTTCCACCCCCATTCATGTATCTTCCAGGGCCCAGTCAGCCTGGAATGCGGGCAGGGAGAATAAACACCCAAGTACAAAATCCTGCTAATAGGTCTTTAATTGCAGCCTGAGAAGGACCTGAGTCCAGGCCTCCCAACCCCAGAGCAGAGGGGCAAGCCTACCAGGTGCTTGTCACTTTCTTATCCATTTCACTGACACCTGCAACATTTAATGGCTCACACTACAAGAATACTCAAGGTCACCAGAAAAGTAATGGCCAACCAAACCTCATTTATCCTTTATCTACCTTCTCCTCCGCACAGGAAAAGGCCAAACCCCTCAGCCTACACGGAGGATACAGAAAGGCATCTTCTCCTGGATACCCTCGCTCACCACAACCCCTGTCAACACCTGCCTAGATGAGGTCTCCCTCCAGTGAGGAGCTCTAGGGCAACACCCTCTGCCTAGGAGGGCTGGATTCACGGGGCACTCCTACCCACTCCCGCCAAGCAGACTGGGAAGGGGTCCAGAGATAACCGGGCCTCTCACTGCCCCGCTGTGTGACCCAGGGCACAAGGCTCAGCCTCTCCTGGCTTCCTAGAACAAAAACAAACAAACAAAGATAGGGCAGATAACGCTGGCCAGACTTAAATTTCCAACAGCCAAGTAGGAGAAGCGCCTGAAAGAGAAAATTTAGCACCTGCACCCTGCAAAGAGAGGGAGGGGTGCTGGGTTGAGGAATTTGTAATCCGCCCCGCCCAAACAGTGAAGGGGAAGCAGCTCTCCACCCCCCAGCTAATGGGATTAGCACGGGGCTGGGCTCTGGGCACTGGCCTAGGGTCCAGGGTCTCCCAGTGGCCACTCAAGGTGGGGGGAGCAAGGGACAGCGTCAGCCTGCTCCCGCACTCCCTTCCCAGGTGAGTGCAGGCCAGCCAGCGCTTCCCAGAGCCAACCTGCTACTTCCTCCATGACCTCAGCAGCCAAGTATGCAGAAGTCAGGCAGCTCCCAAGGCAGGAGGCCCAGAAGACAGGCCTCTGCAGCCACTTCCAGCTGGACTTTCTCCTCCTGCCTGCTAGTCACCGCTCCTGCCTCAGCCTCCCGACTGACCTAATGGGTGTTAGGCGGTCTGCCCGCCGCAGCTAAATTCAGCGAGGCCCTGGCTCATTGCAGGCAGGCTGAGGCACCCCTTAATAGGGGCTGCTTGTACTGGTGCTCATTAGGGCACTTGACCTCCTAGAGATGGGGCACCCTCTCCCTGGCTTGGGGAAGGCAGAAGGCCGACCAGGAAGACCCAGGCTCTGACTCCTAGGCCAAAGAACTTCTGTCCTCCACCACCCTGTCTCAGACTGAGTGACTGGATGAACTCAAAAGATAGGCAAACACAAAATTACCCTGGCTTCTGGGGGCGTGCAAAAGGGGATGGTCCAAAGGCCCTTTGTAGCCCTGGGCCACCCCCGGCCCCTCCTCTAGGATCCCGGCATCTCGGATCCCAGCATCTCTCCCTCGCCCACAGCACACAGTTGAGAGAAAACCCTAGCCCTGGTCACCGTAACCCTGGTCAGAATGGGGCCGCAGCTCCTGGGAGGGACGCAGGCACACCCCAAGACCAAGACCCAGTCCTCAAGCCCCTGGCAATGCATGTGCCCCTCCCCTGCCCAGAGCTTCACAAAGGCCCTTTTGTCCCGCTGAGCCCCAGGACTCGGGTTCCTGAAAAGTTCCAAGAGAAAAATCAAAGAGACAAGCAAAACCGGGTGAGCCCGGCCTCGCTGGAGCGGGCAGGATCAGTGGGACAGGGCCAGGGCGGCGGGAGGTGTCCCTTCTAAGGCCGAGGGCACAGTCAGCAGGTCCCCCAAGAAATCGCAACACTCCCAGACTACACTTTGGGGTGGGAGAGGTTGATTCTTTTCCTTTTAAGTGAAGCATAGGACGCCTGGCGAAGTAGCTAGAGGTGGCCGGGGAGAAGGGACCGGGTGTCCTCTGGCAGCAGGTCTGGAGGTCCCCTTGTCTCCCTTCCCACCCTTCCCGGCTGCAGCGGCCGCATCCCGCCCAGGACAAGCTTCTCCCACCCGGGTGTCGTCCCTAGCGAGCCTGAGTGAGGGCCCCTTTCGGGAAACGGAAAAGGCCTCCGGGCCCCGAGGTTCCATGTCAGACCCAAGGTTTTCTCTCCGCCGCTCGGGCGGGCCAGATCCGTTCCCACGCCGCTTCCTTCCCCTAACTCCCGGATGGCGGTGTCCCAGTTTCTGCGCCCCACCGCGCCGCACGTCCGCCAGAGAACTCGGGGTTCCTGCGCTCCTGCTGGTGTGTGAGTCCTGGGACTGCCGTTCTCCCGGCCAGAGGCCGGTATCTTCGTCCTCCCCACAAGCTCCACCGCTGGGGCTGCCCAGAGATCCCGCGCGGTGCGAGTTGAGAACTAGGAACGGAACCGGGGCCTACCCGCACGGGCAAAGGCGTTTGCCAAGAAAAGGATTCGAGTTCGGGGAAAGGATGTCTCAAAGAGTGTGGAGGTGGCTTATTCTTTTCTTGCCCAAATTTTGAAAATCGCAGCCCAAGCTGGAGCTGCAGGGGCCCCGCGGTTGGAATTGCCACCGGTGGCTATTTCGGCAGACGCGTGTGCTCTGGCGGCGCACCGGGGAAAGCAGCCGAATCGCGCACCCTTTCCGCCGGGTCCTCGGGACTGGCCTCTGTCCGGGGCCGGGGAGCTGAGCCTGCCCGCACTCCCGTGGACCCGCCGAGAAAAAATGAAGTGCCGCGTCCCTGCCGAGAACGCCCAGAAACAGGCAGAGTAGTTTTTCCCGGGCCTCCCTCCCCAGGATCCCGGGGACGGGAGGGGGCAGCCACGGCGCAGGGCACTTACCCGGGTGCGGGTGGAGATTGAGGCCGGCCATGTACTTCCCGGGCGGCAGCGGGCCGGGCAGGCCAGAAGCCGGCAGGCGTCCGGCCGCAGCGGTGCCCACGCGGTGGCTGTCCATGGCCAGGCCGGACAGCAGCGGTGGCGGGGGGCCGTGCACGGACCGCGGGGGCCCGAAGTCTCGGCCATCCATCCTCCGCGGGAGTGCCGCAGCCAGCCCCCCACCCGGCCCGCGGGCCTCGCTCAGTAGGACCTAAAAGTTCGGCCTCGGCGTAGTCCCAGAGTCCTCGGGCGGCGGGGGCTCCGCGGCGTGCATGGCGGCGGCGGCCAGCGGGGCTTGCGCTCGGCTGCGGGCCTGCGGCCCGGGGCGCACGGGCGGCCGGCGGTGGGGCCCCTCCGGGCGGCCAGGCGGAGCTGCGCGAGGCGGCGCACACGGCGTCTTGGCGGGGAGAGGAGACGGGCCGCAGAAGAAACGGGGTGGGGGGGAAGGAGGGAGGGAAAAACAAAGTTTCAGAAAGTCGTCTTGCCGTTGGGGGTCGGGGACTGCGGATCGGGTGGCCAGAAATGAAATCGGGGGTAACCCCTTTTCCATAGAAAGTAAAAATCCATGCTCCTTCCTCCGGCGGTTTCTGGCTCCCGGGGACCCGGTTCGGGATGTGGCCGGTGGCGCGCTGCACCCCAGCCCAGACTGGATCGGGCGGCTTACGGGTCCTCCCGAAACTGGGGAAGGCCCCTCAGCCGCGCCCCGGCTGCATAAATACAAAACCTCCCAAGTGGGACTGATTCCTGGGCGTCACATGCTCCGGGGTTTCAAATCGTGAAACCTTTCCATGAGCAGTTTGAAATGTCTCCCTAAACACTGTGTCACTATCTGATCCGGAAAGTTTAATATTTAACCTTTTTGGCCCCTGGCCTGCCTTTTTTGAGTCTGCTTTCCCTAAGCTCGCCCTGAGCCGCCAGTTAGTGTTTTTTGGGAGAAAGGTGCAAAGCCGGTTTATTATTTTTAAAGAGACTCCGTGCCTCCTCCCGCTGCCCCACTCGGGCCACTCTGAGTCGCAGAGTCTGACTGAGGTCGAGGACCCGAGACGTGGCATTCTCGCCCGAGGACTGGAAAGAATCCTTCAAAACAAGCTTTGGTTTCATTTTCCAACGCCTTGGCCTGGGAATCCTGCGGCCCAAAGACGTGGCCTGGCGCGGGGGATCTGGGGGGAGGGGGGCGATCAGAGGGGAAGCAAGGGGCTCGAGGGTCTTGCTCCTACCCTAGCTTTCCCCCAACCCAAAAATAACCTACAAAGGAAACCTTCGCAGCTCGGGCAGACCAAGGGGCGCCTCCCCCAGCGTTGGGTAAATCCCCCTGTACTTCCAGTTTAAAGCTGTTTGTTTAAATGATTTGTCCTTTGCCTATTCCCATGGGGGCGGGAGGGGGTCTTGGAGCCAACCGTGCCCTCGCTCTCCGTCTGCCCGCAGCAGCTCGGATTCCTGATTCCGGGAGGCCCGGGCACTCGCAGATCCGCCGATCCACGCCAAAGCCACCGGCTCCGGGTGCCCACCCTGCGCCTCGCGACCGGCGCCCAGCCCCCGCGAGCTGCAGACCCCCTCCGCCGCAAACCCCCCGGCCTCCTTCTCCAGCCTCCCTCCCCAACTTTGCTAAGGGTGCTTATTTTAACCCCTTTTTGGTTACAAACACCCCCTTCCCTCCCTCCCTCGCTCACTCCCATCAGGCTCTGGTTACCAGATCCGCGTTTACTTTGGAAAAATCTAAGATCGCCACATCCGAAGATACATGTCTTAAGGAAGCGATGAGCTTTCCGTGATTTTTTTTTTAATGTTCTTTGTGTAGCTTTCTTTTAAAAGCTAGCGCTTCGGAGCATGCCCCGACGCCCCACTTTGGGGAAGTCGAGGTGAAGGCGCCCAGAAAACCCTCACTCCGGTAGAGAAGCTAGCTCGGCCATCTGCGGGTTCTTCTGCATTCTCTCCACTTTTCTCCCCCCTCTTAAATGCGCTTAAAATGGCTGAATTCCGGCTTTTAATTAAAAACAGCCTATAATCGAAAACGTCTCGGCGTCCCCGGCTCCCCCGCCGCCTGCCGGGAACCGAGAAGGGAACCGACTCCCCTCAGCCCGGCTGGGCGGGCTGGAGCTAGGCAGAGAGCTCAGGTGATCGCCCGAGGCACCGTGGCCCGCCCCCACCCTTCCCAGGGCGCCCCCACCTCGCGGACGCCACCCTCCGATCCAGCTCTTGGGGGCCGGAGAGCTGCGGGGATCCCCCCGCGCACCCCGAGGGGGAGGCGGAGTAGGGGGTCAGCTGGAGAAGTTTGGAGACCGTCGCGCCCGGCCAGGGACTGCCCGGCGTCCCGGCGGCGTACCTGGCGCAGCGGGGCTCCCAGCTTCGGGCTCCGGTGACGGCGACTCCAGCGGTGGCCCCGGCTCCCGGCGCGGTTAGGCACCCGTGCTGCCCGCCATCCCGCGGCTGCTGCTCCCCTTCGCCACCCGCAGCCGCCTCACACTTTTTGCCCGCCTTTCCTTTTTTTGGTAGAAAACCGCTCCCCGGGCCGAGCGCTCGGCGCGCCAACTCCTCCGCCCTCCCGCGGCCCGACTCCCGCAGCCCCCGGAAAAGCCAGCTTTCCTCCCGCCGAGCTCCCCGCTTTTTAATAAAATCCAGGTAGCGCCGGTTTAAAGAATCCCAAATCTCCATATACAGCCCGGGATTGGAAAAGGTACATTACACAACCCCCCTTTCAAGTTCCTCTCGCTGGATCTAAAAAAAAAAAAAAAAAAAAAAAAGCCAGCGGGAGGGGGGAGGGGGCGGCTGGGGGAGGGGAGTACTCGCCGGCGAAGAAACACGCATTGTTCC
>PITA01000270.1:229976-258881 GCA_004023965.1 Spilogale gracilis | reverse complement strand
CAAGGGGCTCCAGCAGTTTCCAGGCTCCCCACGGCGGGGCTGAATGATCAAAACTGGTGGTGAGAATTTTTCCCGGCCGTTTCTAGGCAGCCCTCCCCCTCCACCAGCTCGGACCCCCCCGCTTTCCTCCCTCTCCTCCCTCTTCCTACCCCCACCCCCGGCGTCTAGGCTGAGTGATCAAAATAGAGGAAGATGGTTGTCGCCGCAATCCAGGGCTTTGCAAGGCGCGGTTTAATGGGCCGCCTGTCAGCTTCCTGCTCGCAGGAGGAGGTGACAAGCCGAGCGAGCCGGGAAGGGCCTGGGGTCCGGCGGGGTGCACCCCGCGCCGGGACCCTGGACCCCTACCTCCCCTGGGGCGCGCCTTCTAGAACGCGCGGTGGAGACGCCAAAACAGACAAGGGCTGCTTTTTCCCTTTTTAATTCCCCCTTTTAAAACAAAGCAGCGATTCATTCCTTTTCCCCCAGCAGCGCGGTTGGGTGGGATGGGCAGGCGTGAAGGCCGTTTTCCTAGCCTCGGCCCGCGGGTCCCTCCCAGAAACGCGGTGTCAGATGGTTACTGATTAATATTTTGGAGAGGCCGCGGCGGCGGGTAGCGGGTGAGTCTCTAATCTTCTAAAAGGGGTTCCTATAGAAACGCGGGCCGGGGTGCGCCCTCCTCTCAGCCCCGGCCGGGGCTGTTGCGCTCTGCACCGCGCGCCCTTCCCCAAAACCTTTCTTTGCGTGGGCGCCCCCTCCGGTAACCCCCCCCCCAAAATCAGAGCAGAAAAAAGGATTAGATCCGCTGAGCGCGAACTGGCTCGCTCTCGATTCTGACATTTCAGCCTATTAGCATTTCTCCACGGGGCCTTCTGAAACCTATTAAAGTGTAATATTAAAAACCTCTTGGCTGGGGGCCTCTCTCGCCTTCCATCCGCCGCGCCCCCTCCAGGGAGGGCGAGACGGGGGGGGGGGGATTATGTTGAGCTCAGAGGAAGCAGAAGCCAAGCCCAAAAAGTGCTTGGCTGGCCGCGGCGGCCGGAGGGGGAGGGGAGCCCCAATCCCCCAGACTTTGTACTTTTATTTTGCGCTTTCAGCAAAATCCTTTCTGGGTTGAGTCGCCGGGAGCTGCCCGCGGCAACCTACTTGGCTGCGGGCGCGAGGACTGCGGACGCAGTCGGAAGGGCCGCCCTGGGGCCCCCGCACCCTCTCTCTGCAGCCCTGCAGGGACCCGTGCCCGGCTGGGCATTACGTACCCTCAAATGGAAGCTTGGAGGGGCAGAAATCCTTGCCGATCCTGCCTCGGAGAGCAACCGCGGTGATTAGATTTTAATTAAAACAAGAGAAGCCCGCTCTTTCGCCCCGCGCTGCGGACTCAGCGTTTTCGCGTCGCTGGTTCCTTTTTTTTTTTTTTTTAAATCCATTTTTAAGCAACTTTTCTGGAGGGGTTAAAATGAGCTACTTAGCGCCCGTTCGTTCTATTTTTTCTCCACTTTTAGAAGAAAACGGGGAGGGGGGTAGGCTTGGAGAAAGCGAACTGGGGGTGTCTAATTTAATTCCAGTATAAATTTGAGGAAAAAAAGTTCAGCTTCTTGAGGGCAGTTTCAAGTTGCCCTTCCAAGAGCCTCTACGCTGGTTTCGAGGCTGCCCTCTTTTGGAAGCTGGAGCTCCGCAGGGGGAGGAGGGAGGAGCGAGAAGTAAGAAAGGAACGAAAATAGCCGGAGCCGAGGGGAACAGCGGCGGCGGTGTCCGCGCTTGGAGCAGGGCGCGCAGGTCTCAGTGGCGGCTGGGGCGGCGGGAGGTTCCCGGTGCGGCCCCGGGACGGCCAGGAGCAAAGACGGAGAGGAGAGGGGGGTTAGAGAAAGGAGGTATTGTGTCTTGTGTGCCTTGGGGGAGGGGGTTGCTGCAGAAATAAAATAAATGCAGTTGAGCTGCGCGGGGCTGCTGGAAGCCGAGGCAGAGGAAGGGGCTGTGCGTGGGGTCGCAGCCCCGGTAGACGCCGAGCGTCCTTGAGCCTTATCCCGAGGCTTTTGTGGGTTCCTAAAAGGCCCTCCCACGCCCGAGCCCCTATCGTTTCCTCACCCCACCCCCCGGTTGCCCTCCAATATTCGGAGCCCAGACCCTGATCCCCCACCCCATTATCCCCGCCCTGGATCTGGAATGGGTTTTTGTGTGAGTTCATTTATTTATTTAATTTTCGTACAGCTCAAGCAAAAAATCCGTATCTTGAGAAAGCTGAGGTGGGGAATACAAAGGACTTGAAGGTTGGGGGGGAACAAAGCCTATTTTTATAAATGTTTAATGTTTTCACCCCTGGATGCTCCAAGACGCCGTAATTGTGATGGCGGGGTATGTGTGCCATAAATCATTTAGTTGCTAATAAAAATTCTGCCTGTTTGCCCTGCATTTGCCAATAGCGTTTGCATTTTCCAAGTATGTGCCTTGTCTGCGCCTTGTCTGCGTGGCGAACCGAGCCTGCATTTCATTTGGGTAACGCGATTCGGGGCAGGCGAGATCCCCCTCCCCCAACCGTCTCCTCCAGACCTTTGTGGGCCCCAGCCCCCTCTCCGCACACTCACGCGGGTGCGGGGCTAGTCCCCGCAGGAGGCCGGCGGGGTGCAGGGCCTGGAGACGCACGGCTGCTCCCGGTTCCTGGCGGCGCGGTGCACAGGACAGCCTGCCCGCGCCGGCTCTCCGAGCGCTGTGTGCGTGGGGCGCACTGGGCACCGCCGAGGAGCTGCCCGCCGCGGCGGACCTGCGCGCTCCCTAGTTCTTGCACGTTCCCCCCCTCCTTGCCGCAGGGCCCGCGCCCCGGTGCCCCCGCAGTCGCTGGGTAAACAGTGTCCGGGAGCCATCTTGGGGCGGGGGGGGGGGGGGACGGATCCCAGGCCCAGTGGTGGGCGCACCTCGGGCTACTTCCGAGACCTCTGCAATTCGTAGGGCACATCTGGGGTTTCCTTGCCAAGCTTCGGGGTCCGGGGAAGCACTCTCCCCACCCTGGCGGACCATACTGAGATGTCAGACTCAGGCCTGGGTGCCGTGCGCGGGGCGGGAAGGAGGCGCCGAGTCGGCCGTCAGCCCGGGTCTGGCCGCCATCTTCCGTCTGCCCCCCCACACACACACATACTTCTGTTTACCCGGAGGGATCTGTGGCCAAAAAGTGTGTTGACGCAGTGTGTATATGTGTGTGTTTTGTACTGACTGGGCGGAAAACCGTCTGGGATGGGGTGGGGGGCAACCTCCTCGCAACCCAAGCCTCAGTTCCCGGAGAACCCGCCCAGGCCCGCACTGTTGTCCGCGGCCAGCCTGGGCCGCCCAGTCGAACGGCCTTTTGTGTGCTCTATAGGCCTCCGACTCCGTGCATGCGACCTGACTGACAAAATTATTCCCCTTTGTTTTAAAACCAAAGAACAGACCAACTTGGAGCCTTTGTTGCCGCTGCTCGGCCCTGCGCGTCGGCCAACGCTGCCCTATTCAGGACAGAACCCGGCGCTTTCTCGGAGCTTTCTCGAACCCGGTATTGCTGGCCACGTGCATACATTCTCCCCTTACCCTTCCCCCGGAGAAAACTGGCATCCTTCTGTAGGCGAAGACACCGGGGCCACCTCCACCCATCGGCCCAAACCGTCTTTCCCGGTGAGGATCTAAGTCCCTGTGCTGTGCCGGCTTCTTGGTGAAGGGGGCCCCCGAGCGTTTGCCGACCTCTGCTGCCGGCTCGGGAAGCCCTGGCGGGATCTGGGGCTTAAAGAGCCAGTTTCCAGGTCCTCGGTCTAGCAATCAGGGAGCTCCCAGCCCGGGCACCGCGAAAACCCGGAGAGCTGCGCCTGGGACATCCGTTCTCGCCATCCCTTTTGGGTGCCTGGCTCAGCCACGATTTGGCGCGGAGCCTGGGTTCGGCCAGCCCAGCCAAGAGGGGTCCCAACCCTCCAGAAAGAGGGAGGACGCAGTGCCAAAGCCCCAATGCCACAAGGACAAAAGTACTCGCTGGTGGGCAGAGCCAGGGCTGAAGCACCAGGCTGGGGCCCCATCGGATCCCGGCATTTCTCGGCTCCGCCTCCGGCTCTGGCCCCTTTCCCCAGCCCCGGGTCGGGTCTTCCATTCCACTGCTTGGCTCGGAGAGGTCGGAGACGTCCTCGGTGCACAGGGGGCCCAATGCGGCCATAAATCTAAATGCGGGACCTCCTTCCCGCTGCTAACCCAGCTCCTGGCTGGCGTGGCCTCTAGGGCTTCACCGGGTGCCCTGGTCTCCCGGTCACAGCCTGGGGTCCCGGAGATGGTGCAGGATAGCAAGCCAGGAACTTCCCTATTCACCAAAGAGAAGAACGGACTCACCCATTCAGTACCATCACCTTCCATCCCTGCGGTCTGCCTGGGCCTCACCAGTCGCTGCCTGAAGTATGGCCACCCTCCGGACACCAGGTCCTAGGAAGGCTTGGTGGGGCTGTAATAGGCTTGAGCTCAATTCTCCTGCCATTAAGAGATGACACCAGGGTTAGATCAGAGCGTCTTTTCAGAGTTCAGCCAGCCACTCTTCTCTGCCGACCCTGCTTTAATCCCATGCCACCATTCTGCCCTCAGAGCCCCCTGCCTTCGCAGGATATGGGAAAGTGGGCTTTTTTCAAAACCCCCCTTATTCTTTGTTGATTGTTTGTTTGTTTTTAAAGTGTGATGAGGACCGTGCAGGGTATCCATGGGAGCCGTGCTGGGAGGCGGGGGCTTATCTAGCTCTCCACCCCGCCCCAGTCCATCTCTCCCTCTATGCCGGGGAGATTCCCAACTTTTCAGCCACTGGATCTGGTGCAAACAGCCCAACTATCAGGGAAACTGGTACTCGGTAATGGCAGCCTGGTAGGGACGGTGGTCTTTCTACCCGAACGGTCATGGGGCATCTGGGGGACAGACCCAGAGAGGGTGCATTTGCAACAATAATGCTAAATGGCACCAGCCTTGTGTGTCTCTTTGCCAGAGGGGCGGGGAACAGGCCCCCACGGTGGTACCTTGCGGCAGCCTAGAAGGCCGGGCGCGCCATCAGGGACAAGCACCTCCGAACCATCTTTGCTCTTTGCTCGGGAATTCGGTAGGGACAGCCGCAGGAGGGGGGGACACTCACCCCCTCAGAGGTGCTCCCCCCCCTCGCTGTGCCAGTGACACACCCTTGCAACGGCCCATGGCAGAGGTCGAGGCGGAAGGTTGGGTAAACCTCGAGCCCAGAGGAACTTACTGTGGGAGCTTTGGCTCCTTACCAGAATTTCTCAAGGCTTCTTTGGAAAGATTGCAAGGGCTCGGCAGGGCCCGGAGGAAATGGAGCGCTGGCCCCACCGCCTAGGAGCTGAAGGCTGCAGAGCCGCATTCCAGCAGTGCCTCCCCCCAACCCCCAGCCCCACCATGGCGCCCCAGGAAGCGTCTCCGAAAACAAAGCGCTGCGGTTTCAGCCCAAGGTTAAAGTCCACCACGAGCTTTTTTTTTTTTTCCCTCTCCGGAATCCAAGAGCGATAGCGTTTCTCCAAATAAACCGCCAATAAATCAGCTCCCCAGCTGCCCGCTGAAGAGCTCTGCTGACCTTGGGGAATGGTTTTCCTGGTTAGACCCTCACCGAGGCTGGGCAGGGAGAGAGGGCCATGGTGCCACGGTGCCCTCCTCCAGAGAGAGGCAGGAGAGGGGATGGCCAAGGGCATTCGTGGGCACTTACTGTGGCCCTTATGTACCCAGAGGGTGTGAGGAAGATTTGGAATTGGGGGGGTGGTTATTTGGGGGGCTGGGAGTGCCTGGTTGGTAGGAGTGATTGTGGGAGCTGGATGCTCTAGGGGAGGCAGGCCGCATGTCTATTAAGTGCCTGGGGTGCCCACACTGTTCCAGGGTGAATGAGGCCTCTTCGGGGCCTCCTCCTTTGTCTGGGTGTGCTGGGTGTGCTCTGCCTGCGAATCTGTGCGGGTGTGACTAATGGGATTTCTGTATGTGAGTGCCAGGGTGACTAATGGAGGGCTTGGCAGCACGTGTGTTGGGAGAGGAGGGGGCTGCACTAGGTGAGGAGTCAGGGCTCTAGGAGGAGGCCGCCTCCTGTCTGGTCTTTAGGGGTTCACCTCTCTGGCCACCTGTTCCCCGCTTTGTTTGGACCCCTGAGCACCCCCTGGCAGGTCTGTGTGTGCTAAGATTTCTGGAGCAAATTCCACCCCAGCCATGGCCCCCGAGGTACCTCTGTCCCCTTCTCCTACCCTGATCCCCTCTGCCTCTGTACTCCCAAGGTGACCCTTCCCCATCCATGCCAGACAACTCCCAGTTTCTTGGTTTTCCAGCCTGGAAATTTCTTTTGAGGCAACCCGGCCCCTGCTTCGTGCCAGTTTTGACAACCTTCTGGCTTGGGTACCCTAGTGCCCAAGGGAAAGTGACAAGCTCACACAGCTCAGAAGGGGCAGCAAATACCCTCAACTAAGCCACACTAGGAGGTACAAATGTGGAGCCCAACATCCTTGGAAGCCCCCAGCCTGACAAAGACCAGCTTAGAGAATACACAAACCCCTTGTGACAGAGGTCAGAGGTCAGTGGGAGTCCTTTGGGCGTGGGGTATGGGCCATGGGCCTGTGAGGTCAGGCCCACATTCCACACTGGGGCTGGAGGGGGCTGCAAGCCAGGAGTTCAGGAGAACAGACCCCAAGTCCCCCACACCTGTTGTAGATTCTAGGTCAGAACACACCTGAACAAGGACATTTCCCATCTCCCTCCTAGTTTCTGACACACACACACACACACACACATACACACAATCTCTGAGTGTTCTTTTTTTTAAAAAAAAAAGATTTTATTTATTTATTTGACAGAGATTACAAATAGGCAGAGAGGCAGGCAGAGAAAGAGGGTGAAGCAGGCTCCCCGCTGAGCAGAGAGCCCGATGTGGGACTCAATCCCAGGACCCTGAGATCATGACCTGAACTGAAGGCAGAGGCTTAACCCTCTGAGCGGCCCAGGCGCCCTCTGAGTGTTCTTGTAGGTAAGTGTTCTTGCTGCAATTTGCACATGCAGGACATGCCATCGGTCCCCTGCATCTGTGCCCCTGTCATAGATACACTTGTCACAATGGTCCCTGCAACCCAGAGAAATGGGGTGGTCTTCCTAAGGTCACCCAGCCTGGGTGGCAACAAGCAAGCCCAGCCCATTTCTGCCCAGCCATCCACCTTCCATGCTCCTCACTGGAGCTCCAGGGCCCATGGTGGCATCTGGAGAAAGGGGACAGCAGCACCCAACTTCCCTCCCAGGTGTCCTGGAAGCCTCCCACACCCGCAGCTCCCAGGACCTCTGTTTCTGTCTCTCACACACATGTGCACACACAAATGCATACACACACACAATGTGTGTCTCTCTCTTCACCTCCCTTCCTCCAACCCTCCCTCCCTCCCTTTTTTTCCCCTTCTTTGGCATTTTCTTTCAAGCAGAAAATAAAAACATTTCCCACGGCTGGCTCCAGCTTTGAAAGCTTCCCTTTTCGATCTGCCCTCCTCTCGCCCCCACCCTCATGTGGATCCATTTCTAGAGTCAGCAGAAAGTCAAAAACAAACCCTGAAGATCAAACCTGACAGCCCCCCTCCTCCTGCATCCCTCCACTTTCCCTGCGTGTCTTAGCATGTCTCCACCCTGGAGGTGAACAGGAGGGAGCCCCCCAGCACAGGCACAAATGCACTCCCACACCTTCTGTGGCCGCAGGGAGTCTCTTAAGAACCTTCTAGAGCCTCTGCCAGAAAGGCCTGCTCACTCAGTTCCTCCTGCTGGAAGTGTCTGGGTTTCCCCCCACACTCCCCTTACCAGCCCTGTTCCATCTAATCCTCCTCTGGGAGGCCGCCTGTTGTGGGCTGAATACCCCCAAAATTCATACATTCAAGTCCTAGCCCCAGTACGTCAAAGTGTGAGCTCATTTGGAAAGAGCATCCTTGCTGATGTCTTTGGTTAAAGTGAGGTCATAATGGAGTAGGATGGGCCCTAATGCAATATGACCAGAGTCTTTATAAATGGAGGGCACAGACAGTTACAGGGGTAAGCCTGAAAAGACAGAGATGGAGACGGCCATCTGGAAGACAAAGGGAGAGGCGAGACCCAGTCTCCCTGACAGCCCCTGAAGGAACTCACCCTGCCACACCTTGCTCTTGGCTTCTGGCCTTCAGAACTGAGAGGCAGTAAATTTCTGTTGTTATCCTGCAGTTACAAAAATCCCCAACATCTCAAAGGCTTTAACACAACACATAAAAATGTATTCTCTCCATCTGCTCTGAGCCCAGGCAAGGTGTCACGGCACCCAAGCCACTTAGGTGCCACGAGTTATGGACCTTGATGTAAGACCATCACAGGGACGGGAAGATCATAGCCATCAGGGGGCGGGGTTTGACCGCCAGAGCCCAGAAGTGTTCCCTCACTCTCGCTCACCAACCATGTGGCCACACCCAATGAAAGGGCTGGGGGGGGTCTCCCCCGCCCATGCCCAGGAAGGACAGGAAAACCTAAGATGGGTGAACACAGGCAATGTTCACCACACCTGGAATGTTACCTCTTCAGATCTGTTAACTTTTTTTTCCACGATTGTATCTTTAAGTCATCTCTACGCCCAGTGTGGGGCTCCAACTCACAATCCCAAGATCAAGACTCTCGTGCTCTACCAACTGAGCCAGCCAGGCACCCCTAACCTTGGCACTTTCTTTAAAATTGTAGTAAAGGGCACCTGGGTGGCTCAGTGGGTTAAAGCCTCTGCCTTTGGCCCAGGTCATAATCTCAGGGTCCTGGGATTAAGGCCTTCATCGGGCTCTCTGCTCAGCAGGGAGCCTGTTTTCCTCCTCTCTCTGCCTGCCTCTCTGCCTACTTGCGATCTCTCTCTCTCTCTCTCTCTCTGAAATAAATAAAATCTTTTAAATAAATAAAATTGTGGTGAAATACACATAACATAAAATCCGCCACCTTAACCATTTATAAGTGCAGTTTCGTGACACTAAGCCCATTCCCATTTCCGTGCAGCCAGCCCCACCGTCCATCTCCAGAACTTTTTCATCATCTCAAATAGAAACTCTGTCCCACTGAAGCAGCTCCCAACCCCTCCTTCAGCACCCCCCCGCCGCAACACTGAGCCTCCTGCTTCGTGTCCCCATCAGTGGGGTTCCCAAATACCTCACGTAAGTGGAATCCCTTTTGTGTCTGGCTTATTTCACTTTGCATAATGTTTTCAAGGTTTCACCCATGTTAGAGCAGGTACAGAATGCCCTTCCTTTTTAAGGCTGAATAACGTCCCATTGTATGGCTGGACCACATTTTGTTTATCTGTTAGTCTATTGCTGGATACTTGGCCTGCCCCCACCTTATAGCTCTTGTGAATAACACTGCTAGGAACAGATAACCCTTCGAGTCTCCACTCCCAATTCTTTGGGGGTCTCTACCCAAAATTCGAATTGCCCGATCCTATGGCATTTTTAGATTTAATTTTGGGAGGCACCTCCGTGCTATCTTCCGGGCACAAGGGTTCTGGTTTCTTCACATCCTCGCCAACGCTTGCCATTTGGTATGGGGGGCAGGGGGGGTTTGTAGCCATCCTAATGGGTGTGGGGCGGTATCTCATCATGGTTTTGGTTTGCCTTTCCCTGATGACCAGTGATGTTGAGCCTCTTTTTGTGTGCTCATTGGCCATTTGTAGATCTTCATTAGAGAAGTCTGCACAAGTTTGCCCATTTTTTAATGTTTTTAATTGTTGCTTTGTTTCCTGTCCTTGGCACTGTTTTTAACACTGGGCTCACCAAAACGGAATGCTTGAGTTGGCCACCTGCTGGTCCCAGCTTTGCAAGCCTCATGAAGGGTCTATTCAGACCACTGCAATCATCAGGAGGCTCCCAAAGGTCAATGTTCTCCTGAGGCCACACACTCATGTCCTTGCATTTACACACTCCTGTTTGTTTAACAAATTACTCACGGGTGGATCCCTGATAAAGTGGTACAGAGTGGCCCAGAGTCCCCTCCTCCGGGAGCTTGCCGTCCAGTGAGTGGGACAGTTTGACCAATAGGGAGTGTGGTGAGCCTAGGGAGGAGCAGAGAGCCCGGGAGTGGGGCATGGGCCAGATCAGGCAGGCCCTCCGTCCGCGGGAGGAAAGAGATATTGGAAGGAGTCAGGACCCAATCTCCTTAAATAAAAGGAATCCGGGGCCCACAGCTAAAAAGCCCAGAAATAGAACATCCAAGCTCGCTCACTCTCTCCCTACCTCTCTCTTCCTCCAACCCTTCATTCTCCCTCCCTTTCTACTGGCCTTACTCTCTCCTTGGAACTTCAGTGGTGCGGGAGGATATGGCCAACCCCAGATCTGCAGTGAGAGAGAGGTATAGTAAAGGGAGGACGGGGAGAGTCATAGTAAAGGGAGGAACACCAGGCAGGAAGACCATAGTGAGCTCTCTATCCATCGAGCAACTTCTCTGAGGGCAAGATGGAATCAGACCTGAAGGATGACGGATGAATGGATCTCCATCGTGTGGCCTTGCTCAGGAGGCAGAAAGTCACCACAGGGCTTGCAGGAGCCACCAACCTTGTGCTCCTTTGCCTCCCCCGCTCCCCCTCCCCTCCTGGGTTCAAGTTCTAACTTGGCCACCTCCTTGACCCATGACATTCACAGTCACCTCCTGGTCTCAGCCTCAGTGTGCCTACTGACCTCTCCCTCCCTCCCTATGTCATTGCACACCCCACCCGCCTGTACACCAGGCCACAATCCAAGTTCCAGATGAGAACATGCCACCTATGGGGTAGGGGACCCAGCCTTCCTGAGCAGCTGTCATGACCCATTGTAACCTTGGGCAATGGCCACACTGCATCTCCCAGCTGCAGAGTGACCTTGACATTCTTCCCATCTGTAACAAGAAGTGACACTGCATGGCTTCCAAGGCCAGGTCAGAAAAGGAGATGCCAGGGCGCCGGGGTGGCTCAGTTGGTTAAGCAACTGCCTTCAGCTCAGATCATGGTCCCGAAGTCCCGGGATCGAGCCCCACATTGGGCTCCCTGCTCTGCGGGAAACCTGCTTCTCCCTCTCTCCCTCCCCCGCTTGTGTTCCCTCTCTAGCTGTGTTTCTCTCTGTCAAATAAATAAATAAAATCTTAAAAAAAAAAAAAAAAAAGAAGAAGAAGAAGAGGGGACGCCAGGTCACCCTTGTGTGTTAAGAGGCTCATGTGGAGAGCCAGGAGGTGAGAAGCTGGATTGCCCAAAGCCACCAAGCTATAAACTCCTCCCACATGCTGAGGCCCTCTGGGGTCTCTCCAGGGGACAGCCCGCCCTGGTGAGGTCTCACCCCAGCCAAAACCAACTCCTGGGCATATGTCGAGCAGGAAAGAGAAAGGAGCCTCCTCAGAGCTGCATGAGTGAGGCTCGGGGACTGTGACGGCCCAGGTCACACATAGAGTGGTTTAGCAGGGGATGGAACCAAGTTTTGTTTGCACACCCCCGTCCCCAGGCTGCCCTATTTGGTGGGTGCTGGAATGACCATGCTCCTCGGCCTTCCTGGGCTTGAATCTGAGCCCCTCCAGCCTCTGCCTCCCCCGTTACATGGTGGCCTCCTTACTGGATCTGTCTTCTTCACATGATGCCCTCCACTCTGTGTGGGTCAGTCTCTGTGTCTCTTCTCCCTTCTTACAAGGACACTAGTCATATTTGATTAAAGGCCTGCTATACCCCAGTGAGACCTCATCTTCCCTGATTACATCTGCAGTGACCCTATTTCCAAATAAGGCCACGTTCTGAGCTTCCAGAGGTCAGCACTTTAAGATGTCCTTCTGGGGCACACAATTCAATCCGCCACCCCGACCTGGGGGCCCTTGCCCCTCCACCCCCTCCTACCACCAGGGCACAACGGAAGCCCCTCCCTCAGAAGGCATGGGGTCCTCCAGCCCTCTGTGAAGCAGAGAGGGAGACTAAGGCCTCTTGCACTCACCTCCCCTCAGCACACATTTCTGGTCTGGCATGCACCCTAACTGGAGGAATCCCAGCCCAAAGCCGCTGTGACTCTGGGGCCTTTGGCTAGTGAGGCCCAGGGACCCCGGCAGCCCTTGGCCGGTGACTGTGTCGAGTCAAGCAGTCCTCCTCCCATGCGCCCCCCACCCTGCAAGGGCCTTGACAGAGCTGGGCCCCACTGGCCCACGTGGGAGCTGGTCGAACACACTCTGTGTTCTTGCTGCCTTTCCTTTGCTGTCACCCTCCCCTACCCCTGCTTTCTAAGGGTCACCCCCAAATAAAGCATATGCTCTCCCATCCTCGCTGTAGGGATCTGCTCCTGCCCCGCCCACATGATCTGCACCCCAGAGAGGCCCCAGCAGGGACCCAGGAAGGGCTGCCTCCACCCCGGGGCACCCAGGCCATGGCCGGCAGAGCCAGGGCTCGGACCCGGAGCACCTGCACCAGAGCTCTGCCTGCATGGCCCGCGCTGACCCATGCACTGGTGACCAAAGGCTGTCTCTCCAGGCGGGCGCTGGAGCCGGGGGTGTTATCACGATGCGGGAACGGAGACCCGCATCATGGCAAGTGACTTCTCCGAGGCCACGTGGCAGGACAGTGATAAGAAGGTCTTGAACCCCAATCTTCCTGACCTGGCTGTTTCCTCCCAGCGGCCTCTGCACACCTCTCCCAACTGCCTCCCACACGTGGGTCAGCTTTCAAGCCGGGGAGCCCAGGTCAGTCTGCTAGGCCGTAGTAAGAGTCCAAGATCAAGGTATGCCCAGCACTGGCTTCTCTCTCCATGGCGTGTGGGCACTGTCTTCTCCCTGTGTCCTCCCCTGGTCGTCCCCCTGTGCATGTCTGTGTCCCAACCTCCTCTTCTCATAAGGACACCAGTTCTTTTGGCTATGGGCCCACCCTAGTGACCCCTTTTTAACTTAACTACCTCCTTTAAGGCCCTGTCCCCAAATGCAAATATGTTCTGAGGTGTTAGGGGCTAGAACTTCAACATACGCTTTTGGGGGGACCTAATTCAGCCTCTTTGGGCTGCTATAACAGAAGTCTGGAGCCCAAGGGTCTTAAACAACAGGCACGTATCTCTCACATTTCTGGAGGCTGGAAGTCCACAATCAAGGCCCTAGCAGACTCAGCATTTATGTGAACCTCTGTCCTCATTCACAGATGGCTGTTTTCTTACTGTGTCCTCACATGGTGGAAGGGGCAAGAGGGCTCTCTGGGGTCTCTTTCATGAGGGTACTAATCCCAATCCTGAGGGCGAATCACCTCCCAGAAGCCTCACCTCCTAATACCATCACTTTGGGGGTTAGGATCTCAACATATGAATCTGGGGGGACACTGACTCAGTCCAAAATACAGCCCACACTAGAGGCCTTCTGCTTTATCATCCTCTCCCCCATGTTCAACCCAGCAGACCTCAGTAGATGTCCACCCAGTAAACAAATGAAATGACATAATCCTGGTAGGGTTTTGAAGGACAAATAGAAGTTTGCCAGGCAGAAAAGGCAGAGACAGACCTTCCAGGCTAAAGGAACAGTCCGTGCTAAGGCCAACAGCATGCTGAGCCAGGCATGGCCCCCCACCCATCCCAGGTGACTGGCCACCCCAGGTCAACACAGGTGGGGTGGCCCAGTGCCATCCTGCTGTCCTCCCGGCCCTGGGCTACGGCCCATCCAGCCTCCACGTGGAGCAGGGCCCCAGTGCCTCCGCGCACAGGAGCCCAGTTTCGATGATTCTAGGTATCTCTTTTCCCCTTCACGCCTGGGTGGCTTGAACACTATTTATTCAAACTTGCATTTTATTGGTGTTTTTGTTGAAAGGCCGGGAATTATTCATGGCTGGTTTCGACTCTCTTCTGGCAGTGACCGTGTCTTTGTACACAAGGTGCAAATTATATGTCAGTTCAATTCACCGTCAGTCGGAGGCTGCCCCCAAGCATCAAGCAATGGAGGCTCAGAATGTTCTAGAAGCCATCTCTGGCTAGAGGCAGCAGGGGCCTGAGTGGGTCATGGTCCCCTAAGTCACTAGGGCCAGGGAATGAGGAAGCAATACAAGGGAGGAGACCGGAAAACAAATCTCACCTCTGTCCCTTTCCCCTCCTTTAGCCTAATGGGACTCAGTCTTCCCATATGAAAAATGGGTGTAGATGGGAGTATTTAGCACAAGAGACTGTCCCTGCTGCTTTGCACTGTCGTCACCCATCCCCAGCTTCATGTCACATGCAAGGGGCCCTCTGTGAGGCCTAAAGAGGAGGACAGAGATACCAAAGAAAACGAGAAATGAATGCAAAAGAGCCAGCCTCTGCTCCTCTAGGGGTGCTGATGTGCGAACATGGCCCTACGAGGGCCTCCTACTGAAAGGTGGGGTTTCCAGCACCCTGTCAGAGCTGACCTCTCAACAGAACGTGATCGAACCAGGCCATGTCTGAGCCAGGCCTCCCCCAACTGGCACTGCCTGCTTTCTCTGTCTTGAGGACAGAGTGTCAACTCCTTGAACCCAGCCACACTGTGAGGAGGCCCAAGCAGGCCTGTGGAAAAGGCCGCACAGAGGAGGACCCCTGTCACCAGCCTCCATGCCCGTGTGGGCCAGGCACCACCTTGGAACCTGTCCCGGGGGGGGGAGGACAGCAGGGAGCAGCAGGAGCTGTCCTTGCCGAGATCCACTCCCATGGCCTAGTCACGAGCAAAATAAATGATTGTCATTTTTTTTAAAGATTTTATTTATTTATTTGACAGAGAGAGAGATCACAAGTAGGCAGAGAGGCAGGCAGAGAGAGGAGGAAGCAGGCTCCCTGCTAAGCAGAGAGCCTGATGTGGGCCTCGATCCCAGGACCCTGAGATCATGACCTGAGCTGAAAGCAGAGGCTTTAACCCACTGAGCCACCCAGGCGCCCTATCATTGTTTTGGGGTCATCAGTACTGGGGTGATTTAAGTAAAACATGGGGTTCAGCTGAAAAGAATTTCTTAGGCTACGTCACATACGCCTCCCGTGGGGGCCCAACACCCCCCGTATACCCATTGCCCATACTTGCCCTGTGGGTCTCCCTGCAGTGGCCAGCTCACAAATGTTCCTTTACCCGAATTCCCCCTCTAAAGGCCCACCCCAGTGGTCCCAGGCACACCCCACCATGCAGCTCTGTATTCTGGGACATGGGGGATTAGGACACCAACCTATGTGTCTTGAGAGACACAGCTCAGCCCATCACACTCCCTCCAGGTGGAAAAACTTGCCTGGATAGAGGTTCAGAGCCTTGGCCTAGCAAGACTGCCCGTCAGACACATCCCACTTGGCCCAGACTGAAGAGCCCCAAAATCGAGGATGCTCGGGGAAGTGACTTAGCAGGGAAAAGCTGAGCAGGGAGACTCATCAGATATTGCTGAGGTGGGGCTCATAAAAAACCTACAGTCGGGAACCGGGTCAGCCGTCTTCCTGGGGCCACGGCATGGAGAATACCTCAGCTTCCTGCTGGGTTGAGTAGTTTCTCCCCAAAATTCATGCCTGCAGAACCTCAGAATGGGACCTTCTTGGGAAATAGGGCCTTTGTAGATGTCATTAAGATTATTACAATTGAGGGCGCCTGGGTGGCTCAGTTGGTTAAGCGACCGCCTTCGGCTCAGGTCATGATCCCGGAGACCCGGGATCGAGTCCCACATCAGGCTCCCTGCTCCGTGGGAAGCCTGCTTCTCCCTCTCTCACTCCCCCTGCTTGTGTTCCCTCTCTCGCTGTGTTTCTCACTGTCAAATAAAAAAAATCTTTAAAAAAAAAAAAAAAGATTATTACAATTGAGGGGCACCTGGGTGGCTCCCTAAGTTGGGTGTCTAACTTAGTTTTGGCTCAGGTCATGCTTTCAGGGTTGTGAGATCGAGTCCCGAGTTGGGGTCCATGCTCAACAAGGAGTTTGCTTGAGATTCTCTCCCCCTTCCTCTGCCCCTCCCTCCCATGCTCTCCCTCTCTCTTTCTTTTTTTTTTTTAAGTGTTTTTTTTTTTTAAAGATTTTATGTATCCATTTGATAGAGAGAGAAACACAACTAGAGAAGGAACACAAGAGAGAGGGAGAAGCAGGCTCCCCATTGAGCTGGGAGCCCAATGTGGGGCTTGATCCAGGGTCTCCAAGATCATGACCTGAGCCGAAGGCAGTCGCTTAACCAGCTGAGCCACCCACGCGCCCCCCTCTCTCTCTTTCAAATAAATAAATAAATCTTAAAAAAAAAGATGATTATAATTGAAAAGTGGCTAAGATGCAAACACAGAGAAAGAGAGAGAGAGCACAAGCAGGGGGAGCAGCAGACAGAGGGAGAAGCAGGGAGCCTGGCATGGGACTCGATCCTGGGGTCCTGGGATCACACCCTGAGCCAAAGGCAGATGCCCAACGACTGAGCCCCCAGGCGCCCCTGGTGACTACTATTCTTATAAGAACTGGGAACTCTGGATACAGACACCCATTCTGAGGAAGGGAGCCATGTGACCACAGAGACAGACACAGGGCTGAGGGCCCATGTGCCAGCCAGCCACCACCGGTAGCTGGGAGGGAGGCATGGAATGGCTTCTCCCCTGGGGCCTGCAGAGGGAGCATGCCATGTAGGACTTCTGAAACTGTGGGAAAACACATCTCTCAGCCACTAACTTTGTGGGGTGATTTGTTAGGGCAGCTCTAGGATCCCAGGCACCCAGGGTCCCCCCAGTGCCCTAGCCATGCGAAGAACTGGACACACAGGGCCATTGACACGTGGAGTGGAGGTTCTTCCTGGCCACAGACAGATCCTGAACCTGCCGGCACTTTCTTTACACATCCCACCAAGAGGGGCACTCTGAGTCCCCGCCCTCTGAACCATAGCAGGCCTGTGAAGTCTTGGACCACAAGAATGGGGCCAAAGCATTGCAAGGACTTCGGGCGCTTGGTCAGGAAAGGACATCGTCCAGTATAACTTCCAGCTCGTTCCCCTCTGTGCACTGGGTGGAGGAGGCAGGCCACCAAGTCAGGGGTCCCAGGAGCCTAGGGCCACCACGTTGCAAGAAGGCCACCAGGAGGCGCTCTGGCCAGCAGCCAGGGCTGAGCTTCCCACCCCTGCCAGTGTCACCAGGTCACCTGCCCATGCCACCAGCCTTCCTGGATCCAGGCCTGCCATGCTCTCCAACAACCACCACAGAGCCTGGGGTCATCTGACTGTGACGGGCTGAGCATCTTCCCAACTTCCTGACCTGCAAAATCCTGAGCTAAAAAAAGCCAGTACTGAGTGACTGCATGTTGTACCAATTTGTTACACAGCAGTGGTAACTAGAACAGCCACTGGGCCCACAGCATCCCAGACACAGGACGGAGGGGCCCCTGATGACAACATAGCCGCCATGCCTTTATTTTGTCTGCTGTGCCACTCTGCCCGTCTGGCTCCTTTCAGCCAGCCTTGACACTGGTATTTACACACGGCGCAGAGAACCTGAGCCCTCCCAGAGACAGCAGAGGCCCACGCTCACGTGCATACACATGTGCACGCACATGCACGCTGACCTCTGAACCATTATGCCGGCTGTTCTCTGCAAGCTGTCCGCACGAAGGACAGCCAGGCCTGTGGCAAGGGTGCGGGGCATCAGACCCCCACCCCCACCACGGTTCCCCTGGGACCCCAGTCTCTCATCTGTAATAGGGCTGAAGGAAACCCTGCCAACTCAAGGTGATTCAGGGGAGCGGGGAGAGCGACGGCCTGCCCTTCCAGCCCTCTCTGCCCGCCAGGCGGCCAGTTCCAGGATGAGAGAGAGAGAAGCACCTTGCTTGGCCGGGCCAGACCCAGGTCTGTGTGGCCTCCCCATCTCCACCGAGACCGGGACGTGAGCTCATTAAAGATCCTGAATCCTCTGGCTTTTAGAACACAGGCCCTTGGATCTGAAACAGGGAATTCAAAGGCATTTCTCAGCGTGGGAGACAGATCTACAGCCAGAGGAGTGGGCAGGGGAGGAGTGGGTGCCTCGCTGAAATAGAAGGGAGCCTGGGGGGGTATGTGTGATGATTTGGTCAGGGCAGGTAGAGGGGCCTGAACTGCCTTGAAGAGCACTAGGGTCCCTCTCCTCCCCTTCCTCCTCTTCTTCACCACACTCCTCCCCATCCTCCTCCTCCCTCTAAAAATGCCTTTCAGCTGCCCTCTCGTTCCTCAAATTCCACCCTTGGCTCCACCCTGGGGAACGGGCTACACAGGCCATGCTCTGATGCACAGATTTGCTGTTGCAGGTCAGCTCTGGACCTCAGTGTCCCTGTCTGTAAGTGGAGACAAGAAAGGGGACCACCTGGGAGTAGAGAAAATCTGGGGTCAGTCCCACACTCAGCAAATATGTATCAAGCTCCTATTCTCACCCCAGGGTGCAGCGGCAGGCAGGACCCTCTTGCCCTTTCCCTCCCAGGGCTGAGGTCTGCAGGGAAGAGCCGCAGGGCACGGCCCGGGGACAGGTGTCTATGGAGGCATGCCCCCTGCCATGCCTTGAGGTCCCGCGGTAAGCCACCCACCCCAGGAAGGGGGCAGAGCTCCCCCTAGAGCAGGCTGGGCTTGATGAGGTGATAGTGTTCTTGTCCAAACGAGAGGCCCAGTGGAGGGGAGCTGCTGAAGGTCACCCTAGTCCCCAGCCTCGTATCCACTCAGACACCCTCGGGCTCACTGGCCAGTCTCTGGAGCTCTTTGGCCCCCCAAGTCCCCCTGGCCTGTCACCTGGCGCTCTGGGAGCTCTGGGGGTCAGGGCTTGGGAGCATGAGTTGGCTGCGTGGGCCGTGGTAGCCGCGGGGGTGTTGAGAAGAGTGACTACTCTATTTGGGGACCAGACCTGGCTCATTAAGGGAGGATCCCCGGGGTATTGGCAAGGAGTCAGGGGGAGAAGCCAAGCCAGGGTGAGCCAGTCATGGCTTGGGGCTGCCCCGAGGTGGGGGATTCTTTTCAGGGATCTGGCCCGGGCTCTGCCACACCCACGAGGCAGCCCCAATGACCCCAGAGCAGGCCTCGGAGAAAAGCACGGGTGTCAGACGAGTCTAAGGTCAGATTCCAAGTGGTAAGTAGGCTGAAGGTGACTGGGGCAGACAGAGAAGGGTGGGAAGCATGTGTAATGCAGACAAAATTTCAGTTTGGGAACATGAAAGGGTGGGACAGTACCTAAGGACCCTGAACTGGTCCCAGGGGGTGGGGAGGTGGGGATGGGGGCAGATTGCGGTCCTACGGGAATCCAACCGCCTGGAAAGGGCAGAGGGCCGTTCACTTGCCTCTTTTCCTCCTGGAACTAGGCTGACCCTGGAGACCTAATCCCTTCTGGGGATTCTAAAGCCTCCAACTTGCCAAGGAAGAGGCCAGCTCTTGGCCTGAGGCGATGCCAGCTTCCCATTTTAATTGGAGCGGTTTTTTTGGGGGGTTTTTTTTGTTTTTTTTTTTTAAAGATTTTATTTATTTATTTGACAGAGAGAAACACAGCGAGAGAGGGAACACAAGCAGGGGGAGTGAGAGAGGGAGAAGCAGGCTTCCCGCCGAGTAGGCAGCCCGATGTGGGACTCGATCCCGGGTCTCCGGGATCATGACCTGAGCTGAAGGCAGTCGCTTAACCAACTGAGCCACCCAGGCGCCCCTTAATTGGAGCGTTTTTAATCCAGGGCAGGAGGTTCCCAAAGTCGCAAGCCCCCCCCCCCACCCCGTGCCCACAGGGACAAGAGATGTGTGCCTGCTCTGGGCCCTGGGGGCTTCCAAATCCCCACGGTCCCATCAGCAGCCCGTTCATGTGGGCACCCACAACTGCGGCAGGTGAGTGGGCACTGTTCCCCTCCAGGAGGGGCTGCTGGGTGCTCAGGGGCCTAGCCACCGAGTGTCCAAAACTCCCCATCCCAGACCTCCCTGAATGCCAGTGTGACGGAGCATCCCAGGGGCAAGACTGTCCCACTTTCATCGCTGAATGTCTTGCATCCAGGCAGCCTATCGGCCGGCCCGCGGGTCCCCCTGCCACCACAGCCAAGTGGTATGGTGGGTTAAGCGATGTCCTCCCCCAAAAACACAGGTTCACCAGGAACTTCAGGATATGACCTTATTTGGAAATAGTCTTTGCAGATCTGGTTAACACACACACACACACACACACACACACACACACACAGAGTGTGTGCAGGTGGGCACAGTGGTCGGAGGGAGACCTCCCAGAGCCACCAGAATCTGGAAAAGGCCTGGAGTAGATGCCATGTCGAAGCCTCTAGAAGGAACCAGCCGGCCAACACCTGGATCACAGACCTCTGTGCTGGGGGCCCTGGCCAGCCCCCCGGGAGTGGACACGGGGAAGGGGCCTCGATGCCTCCACTCCAGCCCCAGCCCTACTGCGGCTCCCGGCTCCCAAGGGCTAAGTTCCTGCTGCTCGGGCGCTGGGCACAGGATCTGTTTTCCATAAACACTCTTTTGAACCAAATTTCGTTTTTCTCACCCAAGGAAAGCATCTGGAAGAGAATGCCCAGACTCTCAGGGTGGAGAGTAAAGGGGGAGGAGAGTGTTCTGTGTTTTGTTGAGGGTTTTTCCTTTTTTTTTTTTTTTTTTCCTGGCATTCTCTGTCCTTCCTGATTTTTCTCAAATGAACATGGGGGCAAGGGCCGGCAGCTCTGAGATCAGGGAGCCAGGGCAGAGGAGCAGAGAGGGGAAGCAGCAGGTTACCCAGGGTGGGCAGGACACAGTGGTGCTGGGGTGCTGGGCTATGCCCCCTGTGGCCCCCATGATGAGTGCTGGGCACTGGGGAGAGAGGGGGGAGGGGGGGATGCTCCAGGCAGATAACAGCTAGGAGCCTGTGACCCCCACCCCCCCAGGCCGGGGCTGGGGAAGGAAGGACATCCTCCGTCCTCCTCCAAGACTCGGGTTTGGGATCTACAAGCTGATGTGCACAGGCTGGGGCCTCCCTGCCCCACATGGGGCCCCACAAAGTCCCCAGAGGCCACAGAGACCACCAGGCCAGAGGTACCCACGCAGAGAGGGGCAGAAGCAGCCCCCCTCTCCCAAACTCGGCCCCTTTGCAGCATCTTTAATTTGTGCAGAAAATAAGCTAAGGGAGGCAGCGGAGACTGTTTAAAAAAGAGTAGGCCTCAGCATTTCCCAGGCGTTGGCAGCGTGCCTGGAGGGGAGGGGGAGGAAGGAGCATGTGGCTTCATCTCCTTCTTGCAGGGTTTCACTCCCAGGCGGCCCTGCCTCCATCACCCAGCAGAGGCCCAGCCTGCCTCCAGTCCCCCAGCTTTGAGACCTTCAGCCTCGGTCCTGTGGCCTGGGCGGAGGTCCAAAAGGACCCCTCTGCAGAGACCTGGGCCCACACCCCTAAAGCTCAAAGAGAGGGGACAGCAGGGGGCAGCAAAGCCGGGCTGCCCCAGGCTCCTGCTACCTGGGCCTCAGTGACATTCTGTGCAATGGGATTACAGGGTCCCCACCGAGCCTGAAGTGAGGTGCAGATGTATCCACAGGTGCATGGGAAGGGGGGACGGTGCGTCGAGTGTGTGCCAGGACTCCTGGCACAGAGAGGTTTCCTGGCCTGAGGGGTCAGCAAGGGCAGAATCTCTTCATGGGCAACCCCCTGATGGCCCTCCAGGGCACAGTGCTACAGAGCGGGAGGCAGAAGCTCAGAGAGAGCCGGGCCTCACCCCAGAGCCCACCATGGTGGAGCCTGGTTCTCATTGGCCTACGGAGGGGAGAAACTCCTCCCAGCCCCCCCCCCCGCCCCACCCCAGGGCCCCGCCATCCCTGTGTGCACCCCACAGCCCTAGCAGCCTAAAGCTCCTGGCAGGGGTGGCTCTGAGCAACCTCCCCCAAACCTGGGCTTGGCAGGGCTGGAAAAAAGCCCCACGAGAGGGGCCAAGGGCGCCCCCCACGCAGCCACGCCTGCTCCTCCAGATTCCGCAGGCTCTGCTGACACCTGCTGGCCACACATCCCGTCACCATAGCAACCCTAGCCGTGCCTCCCAACCCCCCCCCCCCCAGCAAGGAGTGAGTGGGGTGGGGGTGGCTCCAGGCAGATGGGACCATGTGGATCCGCCCCACCAGGAATCGCAGCCAATTCCAGGGGCAGCTTCCCATTATTCCCACAAAATGTGCCCGCACCCTGCCTGGCCACATCTCTCCTTCCTCCACATCTCTCCACCCCACCATGCCCTGGGTAGCCAGCCACCCTGTGAGTCTGGTCCAGTGCCTGCTCCCAATCTCACACCCAGAAAGCTGGTGGCAGCCACCACACTGGTGCCCAGAAAGTTCTGGAAGCTCAGCTGGCCCCAACGGGGAGGCTGGTCCCTCCTCTCATTCCTCTCTGCAGCAGCACCTAGTGCCTCCTGGTCCTCCTGGCTTTCCTGGCCCAGAAAGACAGCCACGATGTCAGGGCACCTTGGCCAAGTCTAGCCAAAGCCATGGTCATGGTGACCAGAAGCCACGTGTAACCCCATGGGCTGTTGGCAGACCAACCTAGCCTCCCAACACGCCTCTAACTAACCTCTTTCTCTGTGGGCCTCTCTTCCTCCTTTCTCCACCCCTATCAATCTGTTGGGTTTGAGTTTGTTTTAAAGATTTTAAGTCATCTCTCTACCCAACATGGGGCTCAAACTTACAAGCCCAAGATCAAGTGTGGCATGCTCTAGGGCTGCTCCCTGCAAATCTGTTCCTCTGATTTCTCTCTGCTTCTCTGTCTCGCTCTGTCTCTGGCATTCCAGGCAGCGGGAACAACCTGTGCAAAGGCCCTGTGGTGAACCAAGCACAGAGCAACAGAGAACTCAGAGGGAGACAGGCATGGCAGAAAATAGAGTATATGGAGGCAAGAGCATGAGATGGGGAAGGGATAGCACGGCTGAGACTCAGAACAGGGTCATCCCCTCTAAGAACACAGACTTGCAGGTTGACAGAGAATAACTCGAATCAGATCAGCTCAGGTCAGATCCACAACAGTCATCATACTTGTGTATCAGAAAAGGATCTAGTGGACATTGTGTGCTCCATAAAATCCAATCTGTCCCACCCCCATTCTGTAGTCACCCCCATGGTTTGGATGGACCCTAACTGAACCCACCAAATCAGGGTGTTCTCATCTCCCTGGTCTTAAGAATTGGTTCAGGGGTAGGAATAAACAAGGAATCCCACAGCTCAGTTGGCCAGTTACCATCTTAAATGAGTCCTTGGAGATACTACTAAGCTGCTGGATCAATCCTGACCTGAAGTCTCCCATACCGTTTCTTTATTGAAATAAATTCCCTTTATTATTAAGCCATTTTGTACTAGGTTTTCTATTATTCTCTAGTATTTGCTACCAAACACATTCAGGGAATGTCTTCACCCAGAGACTCAATGTAGCAATGAGGCCACCTCAGAAGCTAGACAGAACAGTTCCCAGATGGCAATAAAGCAAGGAATGCCTCACCAGTGTCAAGGAGGATCAAGCTGCATTTTCAAAAGCAACAGAAGGCTTGGGAAATTTAACCCCTGGAGAGCAAAGGCCTGCAATGCTCTGAGTGGGCGGGTGGGAGGGTGTAGGTGGCTGGCTTGGTGATGGGGTCCAGGCCCCCTTGCTCAACGGATCTCCAAGTCAAGTCCCACCGAAATGCCACCCCAGCCACTGCGCCTGGCTGGCCTGTGCCCACAGTCCGAGCCTCTCAGTGACGGTGCCGCCAGCGCCTGCACCACCCGAGCCTCTCTGGAAAAGTGCCCACAAGTTAAAAGAGATTTCTTTCCAGCAGACATTCTCTGGCGGATCCGAGCCTTATCTTCCCCTTCCAGAATGAGTGTTGTTCATTTCACTTCCTAAAATAAAATTTAAAAAAACCCCAAACCACAAACTGAAAAACAGGTGGGGCCGTTTCAGGATTTGGCCAGAGTTTGTCTGGAAGCCGATAAGGAGAAGCCAGTTGCCAAGCAACATGGCAGTGAGCCGCAGGGGAGAAGCACCGGCGGTTCCGGGGCATGCCCGCTGCCCCCCAAAGAGATAGCTGGGCAAGAGCAGGCCCAGGGCTCGGGAAGGCCTTTCTCATTCTAGAGAGGTTTCATCCCTAAGTATTTGGGAGCCCAGAGAGAGGAGGAGCAGAAAAGAGAAGCCCACCTGTGTAGAAATGGCATGAGGCTATGTGTTACTGGGGCAGGAAGGCCAACAGTGACTGCCCCCGGGGGTCCGGGCCCGGCCCCCTGAAAGCAGTCAGAGGCAAATGCACATCTGACCTTGGAACCCGGACTGGGGGAGGCTGCTGGTGGACCTCCTGGAGGGAGGTCTGCAGAGGTAGGCTAAGAAGGCTCTGCCCTGACCCAGCTCTGGTCCATGAATTCATCAATAAGTGACACAAGATATAGAAATTGCCTGATGAAATATACAGCTGATCCAAAAAGCCGGGAGACAGGGGGGAAAAAAAAGCAAAAAACCACATTTCCTTTGACCACCACCCCCCAACTCAACACAACGCAACCCAAAGACAACTGCCAGGGTACTCCGTGTCGGGTGGGCTGTGCGACTGTGTAAGCTGGTGGTCAGCTGGTTGGAGCAGGGGACATGACGCCACCCACTTCACAGGTCATGGAGAGGGCTTCCAACGGCACCTCGTGCGCAGCGAGGAACCCACAAACACACGCTACAACCATTAAACTTTCGCTACCGCCTGTATAAACGTAATACAATCATAAAAACATTCTTAAAGTGAAAAGAAGACACACATGGGGTGACATCTGCCACTTGCAGGCCTCTGTCCTCCCCTGTCCCCGCCCACCCTCCACCCTCCTCCCTCTTCCCAGCGACACCGAGGACCTTGGCTTTAGGGCAGTTAGTGATGCCCCTTGTCACGAAGCCTCCTGATTCCTGCGTGTGGAATCACCACCTTTCCACTCAGATCCTATAAGGACTTCCTTGTCCGTCCCCAGTGGCCTTCAACACTGCCTCCCTGCAGACGGATATTTCTAAAGACGCCTGCCTGAGTTCCTTGTTAAATTCAGCAGCTCCACACAAGCACGGATGACAGATGATGTCACACCGTTTTGGTGGCGGTGGGGGGTGGGGGAGGAGGAAGCCCCTAACCCAGTGGCTCTGACTGGGGCTCTCCCACAAGATGGCAGTTGAGCTGTTGGCTGGGGCTTCAGTCATGAAAAGGCTCAACTCGCCGGAGGCTCCCCTTCCAAGAGGGGTCACTAGCCCAGCACTTGGCTGGAGACAATTTTGGGGAGCCAGACAGCTACGGGTAGTGAGGCATGAGACTAAGAAAAAACCATCACCCCAACAAAAACAGACATCTTAACTCAAAAACTGACAAAGAACTCAAAAGGCCGGTTCTCCAGGGAAACATACCCATGGCCAATAAGCTCGTGAAAAACCCTGACATTGTCAGGGAAATTCGGAAGGGGCAACCACTTCACACCCATTCAGATGGGAGTTCTCAACAAGCACAGCTGGGGACGTGGAGAAACCCCCCCCCCCTGCACTGTTGGTGGGAACGCCAACAGTGCCTTCGTCATGAAAGACAGCATGGCTGTTCCTCAAAAATTAGACACACAGGGCCACCCGGCTGGCTCAGCTGGTATAACACGTGACTCGTGATCTCGAGGTTGTGGGTTTGAGCCCCACGTTGGATGTGGAGTGTACTTAAAATTTTTTTTTTGTTCAATACAGAACTACCCTATCATCCAGCAAAGAAGATGTCCAGAACCAAAAGAAGGGACCCAGACACGTGTGTGCACGTGTTTGTAGCAGTGTAAATGGCAATACTCCCAAGATGGAAGCTACCCAAGTGGATGGATGAACATTATCACTCACTCACTCACACACACACACACACACACACACCATGGCTAAAACGAAAGACTGTCCGTACCAAGTGCTGGCAAGGACGTGGCAGGATCCAAGGAGCCTGCCGACTTTCCACTCAGGAGGTCGGAGGCGACACCACACCCCGGGGGACATCTGGAAATGTTTGGGGGCTTTGGTTTTGCTGGTACACAAGGCATCCCTGGCATTAAGCAAGGGAGGGGGAGCAAGGGAAGCTAACGATCCAAGGGCATAAGATGTCACCCCATGCGGTAAACTGTCCTTCCCAAAAGCCAATGTGGAAAATTCACCAGGAAGTCATGAAATCCACTTAGTGGGTTCCATCCAACCAAAGTTTCGTTTTTCAATGAAGACAAAATAACAGGACAGGAGAAGAAAAGATAAAATATCAGTGGGCATCCCTTGCACTCAAAGTGACCATCACCTCCTGACCGTCTAGTTGGGGTTACTATCTGTGTTCCCTGTACTGGGTTATGATGGAAAATAAGTCTTGCTGGGGGCCCAGGAGGGAAAAAGTATGACAAACACGAGATGGGGGTCATGGGGTATCCCTGTGGGTCTTCCAGGAGCAGGAAGTGAACACGTGTGGCCATGCCCTGATGGGTATTCCCTGTCTGACCCCCACAGTGTCCTGCATCCCTTAGTGCCCCATAGCCCCCCGGTGGTAAAAGAGGCCCTGGGCTGGGACTTGAAGGGCGTACCTTGGAAGGAACATGCCTCCAAGCTCAGTGGGAGCAGCGTCTCCATTAGGGTCTCCCAGAATCCCACTGCCCGGCTGGAGGAGGGGGCTGTGGGCTGAGCCAGGCTGGGCCCCACATGCTGAACGGGGGTGAGCAACAGAGACAGGCCTGGGAGGTTTCCAGCCACTGGATGAGGAGCAAGATGGCTGAGCCCTAGAGAGCAGCTGTGCATGGCAGAACCGGCAGTGGGCACCTGGGCACACCTTATCAAGGGCATTCTCTGAGCAGACAGAGGTCAGGACTGGGACTCTCAGAGGCTCTGTCCTCAGCCCACTGAGCCCCCTGCCATCAGACCCCAGGAGCCACAGGGACGGACACCTGGGAAGGGAGCCCAGACCCACCTGTATCTCATCCAGAGCTGGTGCCCATGGGGAGGGAGGGCCTTGCCCTGAGCTGCCATGCCCAACCTAGTCACCGGGGCCACTGCCAGGAACCCAGAGCAGAGGGCAGGGCACACTCGAGTCCCAGCACAGTGGTGTCTGTCCTCACGTGCCAGGGACTGTGCCCAGCTGGGGGTACATGGTGAACCCCACCTGTCCTCACGGGGCAGGGACGTGCAGAAAGCTGAGGGGAAGCTGACCGGATGGTGAGTGTGGCCAGCTGGACCCACAGGGCATGTTTGGGGCTCCCAGAGACCTGTGGCACCGTAGCTGAAAGGTCAGGGAGGTGACGGGAGGCCACGCAAGGGTGCGGGCTTTCACTCCCGTGAATGTAGGTCAGGACGGCTACAGACATGACTGTGTGAGCACACACGTGCACTTAGTAGGTTTTTTGTTGCCGGGGGGAGGGGGGAGGCCTGTTTCTGCTTCAAAACAACCTATTTTGCCAGAGTGGCAGACCAGTGTGACAGTCAGCATCCTTGTCCTGGTCCCCGTCAGCAGACGTGTCTGTCAGGGGCTTCAGAGGCACGAGCCACACTTGCCCTTCCACGCCAGCCCTGCCTTTGCCCTCTGCCCCAGAGCAAGTGTTCGGCCACCGAAAGGCTTTTTTCTTCCTTTGGCTGTATTTTTTCTTTCTTTTTCGGGAGCAGCGCCACTCTGAGATACGGCACTTCTGGGAAACAGCCAAGAGTCTTGTTTGTGCAAAGACACTGTTCTTCCTCCACCACAAGTCATGGTTATGCGTGAGTCACCTCTCGCATGTGGTCGTCCTCGGCCTGCCTCTCTCCTGGTGACCGTCCTGTCTCCGCAGGAGTTTGGCCCTGGCAGCTGGACAGGCCCCTTGGCCTGCTCTGGACCTCGGTTTCATCAGCCTGAAGGGGACTCGCAGACTTGGCTAGGGAGTCATTCTGGGGAGACCACACACCATAGGTTACCAGCCCCAGCCTCACATGGCCACTGATGACCCACCGTGGGCTGGGCCCCGGGAACCCTAAAAGGACTTAGAGTGCTTCAGGGGTCAAGGACAATTGGAGAAGTGGGGCCCAGGTCAGGGGCTCAGGTCCCCATGCCATCCAGCTTAGTGACCACACCTGGCCCTGCACCAGCCCTGTCCTTGCTAGGGGATGGTGGTCAGCACTGCTGGGAATGGACCCCTTCTTTTCTTGGCCGCCCCACAGGGTCTGTGACTCACAGCTGAGCTGGGCTTCTCCACCCAGAAGGACCTACAACCAGGTCAAGACAAGGAGACAAGGACAATCGCATTACCCCATCTAGGGTTCGCTGCTGCTGTGGGTTGTTGGCTTGTTTTAACATTTAGGGCTTTAAACATGTTTTAGGAACAAAAATCCTTAGCATCAGATCTTTTTTTTTTTTTTTCAGACACAAGTTTTGCATGGAGACTGACTTGAACCAAACCAGACTAAAGAGTCTACCTTCTCTCTCTCGACTGAATGCATGCCCCCAAACATTCAACAGCCCAGCCAAGCCCACGCCAAGACCGGGTGCTTGCACAGGGAAGACAGGCCAGCATCTTCCCTGGGGAATGTCCTCATCCACAGAGGGAAGAGATGAGCCGCAGGGTAGGAAGCCACACTCCTACTCCCTTGGGGGGATGGTCCCTGTTCTTCCTGGGGCTGTACAGACACCTCAAATTCTAAACATCGTCAGACCCTGAAACCATATTTCTAGGGATGCTTTCTGTTCTAAAAGTTTTTTTGTTAATTTTTTTTCTTTTTTAAGATTTTATTTATTTATTTGAGAGAGTGAGAGAGAGAGCATGAGAAGGGAGAAGGTCAGAGGGAAAAGCAGACTCCCCGCGGAGCTGGGAGCCGGATGTGGGACTCGATCCCAGGACTCCAGGATCATGACCTTAGCAGAAGGCAGTGGCTTAACCAACTAAGCCACCCAGGGATGCCTTCTGTTCTAAATAAAAAAACACACACATGCATATTCCATTTGTAAGAACATCACTGCAGCTCTGTTTCTAAAAACAACAAAACTACAAACTACCTGACTGCCCGATTATGGGGGACCGGTTCAATAAGTCAGGTAAACAAAGCCGCCACAAGTCACAGTGCAGCAGATCACGGGGGGGGGGGGGGGGGG
>PITA01000270.1:187277-229876 GCA_004023965.1 Spilogale gracilis | reverse complement strand
CCGAGGGCAGGATGATAATGGCCATTAGCAGGGATGTCTGCATAAGGTGCCGGAGTCGTGCAAGACAAGACGGGGTTGCTTCTGTTTGAAAGGGCCCGGACCAGGGGAGAGCTCCCCAGGAGGCTAACGTCAAAGGCGACTGGATGTTGAGGGACACGGGGCAGGGGAGGGGGTTTCCGCAGTCATGGGTAGAATAGGGCAACTGCAGCAAAGGGAGCAGCACAGGAATGGACAGGAGACACCAGGTGGGTCCCTGAGGCTGGCAAGGCCCCCCAGGAGGACCCAGGCCCTGGGCTTGCCCCTAGAGGGCGGGAGTGCTTACGGAGTCTGAGCTTCCACCGTATCCAGGTCCCTGGAGAGCAAGACATGGGAGCAGAGAGAAGCGGCGTGAAGCACTTCTTAAGGATATAAAACAAGTGGTGCCTGGGTGGCTCAGTGGGTTAAACCTCTGCCTTCAGCTCAGGTCTTGGTCTCAAGGTCCTGGGATCGAGTCCCACATTGGGCTCTCTGCTCAGCAGGGAGCCTGCTTCCCCCTCTTTCTCTGCCTGCATCTCTGCCTATTTGTGATCTGTCAAATAAATAAATAAAATATTTTTTCACATTTATCTTTTTTTTTTTAAGATTTTATTTATTTATTTGACAGAGAGAAACACAGTGAGAGAGGGAACAGCAGGGGGAATGAGAGAGGGAGAAGCAGGCCTCCCGCCGAGCAGGGACCCCGATGCGGGGCTCGATCCCGGGTCTCCAAGGTCATGACCCGAGCCGAAGGCAGTCAGCCAACCAACTGAGCCACCCAGGCGCCCCTATATTTTTTTTTTTAAGATTTGATTTATTTATTTGACAGACAGAAACACAGCTAGAGAGGGAACACAAGCAGGAAGAGTGAGAGAGGGAAGCAGGCTTTCTGCCAAGCAGGGAGCACGAAGCGGGGCTTGATCCCAGAACTCCAAGATCATGATCTGAGCCAAAGGCAGTTGCTTAACCAACTGAGCCACCCAGGTGCCCCAATAAATAAAATCTTTTAAAAAAAAAGGATATAAAACAAAAGCTCTCATCTCCCTCATAGGTTATCTATAAATTGATCAGAAAAAAATAACATAGGAGTGTCTCGGGGGTGCCGTCACCTGAGCGGCTGACTCTTGATTTAGCTCAGGTCAAAATCTTAGGGTCATGGGGTTAAGCCCCAAATCAGGCTCCACATTCAGCAGGGAGTCTGCTTGAGATTCTCTCTCCCTCTCCCTCTGTCCCTCCCCCTGCTCAAGCAAGTGTGTGCTGTCTCAAATAAATAAAATCTTCAGAGAGAAAAAACATAGAAAGGAGACTCTCAGTGGCCTTTAAAATATAGAAAAAGATGCTCAACTTTGTTCATGGAAGAAATGCTCAGTGAAATCACACTTCAGTACTATTTTTCACCTGCCTAATGGGCAAAATTCAGAAGTCAGAGAACACCTTCTATGGGCAAGACGGTGGGAAGCAGAGATTCTTGGACATGGTTAGTGGGAATGTAAGCTGGTTCGATGCACCCCTGTGGAGGACAGACGTGGGCAGTGCCTTTCTAAGTACAAAGGCACACATTCTTCGAGCCAGCAGTTCCTGCCCAGAAATTTGTTACAGACCCTTACACAAGCGTAAAGTAATAGTCAAGCAATATTCTTAATTTGTACCATCGTATGGAAGAGCAGAAGACTGAAAACCATCAAAAATTTAGTCATAGGGGATGAGCTAAAGAGGTCCTAACACAGCCCCCGTGGAATATTACATAGCAGTCTAGAGTGAGAAGGATCACAGGAGGAATCATGGCCAAGTGGAACCTTTGAAAACTCACCCCTCATAGAAGCAATGGAAAAAACTGCCCCCTCCAAAATGATTAGAATCAACCTTTTCAGAACTCTGGAAATCAACCAGAGGCTTGCAGCAATTGGGGGAATGTTCATTCCAGAAAAGTGACTGAATCTTGGTAGGATCAGCATTCTGTGGGGTTTTCACTACCCCGTCCCATCTCTCTCTCGGCAGCTCAGCAGCAGCCTTGAAAGCCAGCGGCCCATGTTCTCAGTCCTGGAGGAGCCCGGAGGGGCAGAGGGTGCTCTGAAGCCTCGTTCTCTAAGAAATGGCATCCTTGGACATGGCTGTGGGCTCCCTGGAGTCCCCATTGGAGAAATTCTCTTTATTTGACCTGACTCACAGCTCATTTCCCGCTAAAAGCCCTCTTGGGGATGTGGGGGGCAGAGGGGGAGCACTTTGTTGAAAATATTTACAAACAAGTGTTCTAGTTTAGTGCAATACACTAAACAATCAATTCACAATTGGGGCAAACAAGAGACTAACCAAAATTAGAGATAAACAGTAAACTAATCCAAAAGGAAAAGCTGGGGGACCAGAGGTCCAGAGAGGCTACAGAGTCCGATCTTTCGTCTTTGGTGGGGAAGGGTCCCTGGGGCCCCTTGGTCACTAAGGGTTCCTCCCTCAGCTAATCACCTCCAAAGGCCCCATCTCCTTATACCATCACAGTGCGGGGCAGGATTTCAACACATGAATGGGGGGGCACGCAAACATTTAGACCATTGCACTAAATTATTCCTTTTCTAGGAGGTCTCAGGAGCAGTCAGATTACAGAGACAGAGAGTAGAAAACCCAGCTGGTGCCTTAGAATTTCCTCAAAGCTTACCAAGGCTCTGTCAACAGTTCCCACCTCCTGGACCCAGAGAGGGGCTCCTGGATGCACCCCCCCGCCAAGGGCTAATTCTGGGTTCCCCTCATCCCATCCTCAGGAGAGCCCATGTCCACTATGGGCAGGTCTGAACGGCCTAAACTGCCTCTCACTGGCTCCCAGGACCCTGGACCCGAGCTCACGGTGGGAACGTCTCTCCCCACCAAGACCCCTCCACCGAAGGCTAGTGTGTACCTATGTAGGTCCAGATTTTGATCTGTACAAACGTATCCTTATCTTGTTATCACGACTGTGTGGCACCCCACAACCTGCCTTTGGGATCAGTGTTCTCTGACCCTTTGTTCTAGTGCACAGAGATGCAGTCTGCTTGTTAAATGCTCCATACTGTGTTTCTCATGATATTATTTTTATTCACTTTGTTTTCCTGTGTGTGTCATCTTATTTACATCTCAGAATTAAGTTCCTCTGTGACCACTGTAGAGAATCTGGAAAAGGACCGAAAAGAATTAAAAGAAATGAGGTCACCCGAAATCCTTCCCTTTAGTGGAAGTGCCTTGGCTGGCTGCTCTGTGCGCAGGGGGGACGGCTCAGGGGTTGGAGGGGAGAGAGCCAGCGGGGAATTCCTTGCCCATTGCCAACACTGTGGTCAAGGACACGAGTTAATGTTCATATGCTTCTAGAGGTCAGGAGTCCAACCCGAATCTCACAGTCTGCACTCCAGGTGTCACCATGGCTGGCTCATCCCAGAGGCTCTAGGGGAGAACCCGTCTCCTTGGCTTTCCAGTGACAGAAGGCCACCTGCATTCCTTGGGTCCTGGTGCCTTCCTCCAGCAACGCCAGAAGCTCTCCCTCCTCTGCTTTCTAGAACGCTCACCATTACATGGGACTAGTCTCCCCACCTCAAAGCCTGCTGATGGGCAAACTTACCTCCACTTTGCCATGGACTCTAACATGATCACGTGATCTGGGGAGTCAGGCATTCATCCCTTTGGGGGCCCTTACTGCACCTCCATAGATGGCCTGGTGGGATGCTGCCAGACCCCGGGGCCCAGCCCTGCAGGGGCAGTCCATGAGAGGAAGAGACTCTGGCTGGGACTCTGGCTGCATCCACACCTCTCAATTCGGGAATGCCCAGCTGGAGGTTAGGGTTCCCCTGGACACAAAAGCAAACCTGGGGCATGTGGAGTATCACCATTTGGTAGGACTGACATCCTCTGACATTTATTCACTTCAGTTTCTCTGCACTTGCTACTTCACATGCTTTAATAATCATCAATGTCCTGAGTAATCAGTTCATCTGGAGTCATGGAATCTGGCAATTGGGAGGTGACTTTGGAGTTCTGAAACCAGGGACTGACACGTGAGTCGGGTCATCCTGTGGGAAGAGGCTCAACCCACACCCCAAAATACCACTCCACTTGCACAGCCCCCTAAAGGCACCTCCCAGCCTTAAAAAATTCATATGTAGGGGCGCCTGGGTGGCTCAGTTGGTTGGGCAACTGCCTTCGGCTCAGGTCATGATCCCAGAGACCTGGGATCGAGTCCCACATCAGGCTCCTTGCTCGGCAGGAAGTCTGCTTCTACCTCTCTCACTCCTCCTGCTTGTGTTCCCTCTCTGGCTGTGTTTCTCTCTGTCAAATAAATAAAATCTTTTAAAAAAAAAAAAATTCATATGTAGACCCAGAAATTTCACTAACGAGAGTCTCTCCTAAGGAAAGAGTTCTAAATATAGAAAAACGCTCCAGCACAAGGGTATCAGACCAGCTTTCTCTGGAAGAGTGGCTAATTAAAGACAACCTGATTGTCCAACGACGGGGGACCAGCGTCCATGTGACAGCGAACCGCATCGTTAGACTGGTGAGTTGGGAAGGACACAGGATCCTTTTATCGTCGTCAGTGGAAAGCAGGATCCTAAATGGGATGATCACAGCCAAAGGACATTTTCTAAAAGTACGGAACGGGGACTCCAAGGACATTAACTGAAATATCAACAGAGGTTCTCTGTGGCTGCCAAGAATATGGGCCACTGCTCTTCCCCTTTGGTCTACTTCTCTGAATTCGTCAAATTTTCTGGGATAAACCTAATAGGAAAGTTTACCTTGAATTGAATTGGTTGTATTCAGTAAGTGGGGTGTCAAAATAGCCCAGTCTTTTTTGCGAGCGTACGTGCCCGAATAGGAGTGTGAGGGTGTGAGCATGAACACCATGAAATCCAGCGTGTTGGGGTGGGTGGGTGTGAGTGCTGGTGTGAACACGGCTGAGGGTAGGGGTGTGACCGTGGCTGTGACGCAGGTATGCGAGGATGTGTGTAGGAGTGTGTGTGTGTGAGCCTGTGTGCAATGTATGGGAGGGTATCTGCATGCCAGTGAGGGAGTGTGTGTGTGTGTGTGTGTGTGTGTGTGTGTGTGCGCGCGCCAGTGTGAATCTGAGCTCGTGAGCAGGTAAGGTTGAGGGAGAGTGAGGGCAGGAATCCGGGGACAGGGGGCTTCCAAGGATATGCCCCTCCTGCAGGGTCCCCATCCCCTTCCTCGCTGGGGTGGGTGGTCCTCAGGGCATCCCCGAGGACCACTGGCAGCACTCGCTGGGAGCAGTCTCTAAAGCTGGGAAGGAGTCACACTCACTCCCAGCAACTTCACGCAGCTCAGGTGCCAGATGAGACGGGAAAGGTCCCAGGGAAAGCATCTTCGGTGACACCAGAGACCTCTGGCCTGGGATCTGTGAAGCAAGACATGCTCGCTCACTCACTCACCAGCCAACCGCCGCGGGGCCCTGGGCGGCCCCAGGAGCTCCCAGAAGGCCCCCTACTCTGCAAGGTCAGGGTTCCGCAAGGCTTTCCTCCACCAGGAAGGGTAAAAGCTGGCAACAAGTAAGTTCTGCACAATGCTTCTGGCGACAAAGCTTGTCATCCCTCCTCTCCCTCCTCCCTCCTCCACTATGACTGAAGGGGCTTCCAATGCAAATCCTCCGCACAGGAGGACCCCTAGCGCTTTCATCTCCACCACAAAGAACAGCTTTTTTTTGAGGCTCAGGCTATTGACCAAGGCCAAGCTGCCTCCTACAGTCAATTCCAAGTCAACGTCAAGGGCATGCCCTGGCCTTTCCAGGGCAGTGCCGGGCCCTTCACATTTCTCCACGTGCGGAGGCTCTGCCCTGACCACGAGGTACTTGCTAAAAACACCACAATGCTAGTTCCCATTGCACACACTCTCCACAGTGGGACCCCCTCAACAGGACCCCCAGGGGGGCTGGGAGTCGGGGGCGGGCAGGCCTATGTCCCCTTCCCTTGAATGTGGCTGACCTGTGACTGTCTTCAATCAACCAAGTGTGTGGAGGTGACACCATGGGATGTCCAAGGCTGGGGTGTATCCCCTGCGTTTTCTTGGGACCCAGTCACCATGCCGTAAGGAAACCCAACTAGCCCACGTGGACAGACCAGAGGGAGAAGCCACACATAGGCATTCTGGCTGCAGGCCCGGCTGGGGTCCTAGTGGAGAGCCAGCACTAACCACCATCACCTGAGTGAAGACGCTTCCTGAAGATTCCAGCTCCAGAAGAGGCTTTAGACACCAGGGAGCTGAAGCAAGCCACCATGCTGTGCTCCATCCAAAACACCTGCCCTATGGAAGCCAGGACCATCTTCCACTCGCGCGTCTATACCCTGACTTTGGCGGTGGCTTGTCAGACAGCAGCAGTCGCCTAATCCCCGTGGTTTCCCAGCCCTGGTTGCGCCCCCTGCCACTTACCTGTCACCCTGACAACCAGGTCACAGGGGTGTCTGGAGCTCCTGTGCTCCCAGTCCAGATCAGCTCCAGCGGCACAGTGGGTCAGTCCTGTCCCTCCTGGGCAGGTCACTGGTGGCCCATTGGGCACGGTCTCCTCGGTTTCTCAGAGACTCTGGGCAGCTCTGGGCAGAAGCAGACCACCGTGGGGAGTCCTGAGGGGAGGTGCATACCAGACTGTCTGGAGGGATGGAGGCCCCGCCCACTAATCACCAATTTGCCTCAGGTGACTCTCCTCTGGGGGACTGGGTGCAGAGCTCAGGACGGGCAGCTGAGTCCTCTTTGGCCCACCTGGCAGACCCCGCCCTTATCCTTCTGTCCCGCCCCTTCCGGGTCCAGGTCCCTGCTCCTGACTGGACACCTGCCCGCCTGCCCAGCTGCCCCAGCCTCTCTGGCTTAGCTTAGCTGCCACCTTCTCCCCTCTCCACGCTGCAGCCAGAGTCCCTTCCCAGAGCCCAGGCCACTCCTTTGGGGTTCCTGGAGTCGTCAAGTGCATAAATAGCAGATGGTGGTGCTGCGGGCTGGGGAGGCGGTGGGGGTCAGTGTGTCATGGGAACAGAGTCTCAGAGTGGAGGGATGGAACGTTCTGGAGCCAGGCAGTGGTCGGGGCAGCACACTGGTGTGAACGTGCTGCAGAAGCCCACAGCCTCGCTCCCTGGCCCGCAAAGGTTGACCCAGCAGCCACCTCTGGATCCCCTCCTGGGTCTCCCATCTCCAAGCAGGTAACCCCAATGTCAGAACAGCCACAGGTGGTGAGTGCCCCCCTGCCTTGCCCCCCACCCCAGAGCTACAGAGGGTCACAGAGGAAAGGTCAGGGAGGGTCCCTTCTGGAAGGACAGCATGACCACCTGGTTTTCTAAATCAAGCCCACTTTATTTGAAAGTTTCCACATGCCACAAGTTTACATGAAAATACCCATTCAAAATGTCATGTGAACACAAAATTCAGGAGTGGGTATCACCAGACGGAAAAGGTCTGTGCGGAAAGGCAGGTGACACATATTTAATCACTTAGCACCTGGTCACCACATACCGTGAGCCCCCCTGGCTGACTCACCCCCCTCACTCCCTTTAAAAACATACTCAACTGCTTCTGATTGGCCTCATACAGCCAGGCGGTAATTGAGGGGGGCCAGGGGCAGACCCCCCCTGTACCGCAGCCCTCACGTTGCCCCCCTTCCTGCCCCCTTGCCCTCCAGCCCACCCACCAGCCGGCTCCGGTGAGCACCGCAGAGAAGCCTCCGGCCCACACTGTTAGCATTCCACAGAAAACCATCCCCTTGTCAGCTTCAGCCGAGCAGCTGCTTCTGCTGCAGACGGAGCCTCTCAGGCGGTGAATGTAGCTCCCAGACCTCACAGCCACGAGCAGCCCTGGGTTTCCCCTATTCCCTGGCTGGCTGGCCCGGAGCAGGGTGCAGCAGGTGCCCACACCCCGTGACATGAATGCAAGTGCCCCCTCCCACCCCCCTCCCCATGTTTCTGAAAGAGCTCTAGAAAGTAATTTAGACGTTCAGGTGATATCATCCAAAACCTGCATCAGTGACCTTAGAGATTCCCAATGAGAATCCCGCTCCCCCAGCGCAAACACCCCAAGGGCACCCGAGCCCCTGCACAATCCCGTCCCCTCCTGTTGAAGCGTGGGGCAGGAGACTCAGGACCAAGGCCAAGGGAACGGCCCACCAGTGTCCCCTCCCACGTCTCCATTCGCAATCTGGGGTCTCCGCTACAATCTGCCACCATCAGCCACACGGCATCATTCTCATTACTATTCTTCCTTCCGATGCCTCGGCAACTCTCAAGCCCGTCAGGAGCAGATAATGAGGGCCAGAGAGAGCAGGAGGCTGCCCGCTGCCCCCATGCCACTCGGAAGAGGGTCCCCTTCTTGCAAAGTCGGGGGAGGCTGCAGGATCATTGCCCTCTTGGCAGACTCGGGGACAGGTCACTGGTGGCCCGTTGGGCACAACCAGGATGGCACAAGCTGGTTTCAGACCCTAGAGGGTCAACAGACATCCAGGTCCCGTAGCTCTTGCCATCCTGCTCCCCTGGCCCAAATCTCCCGGCCAGGTCTCAGCCAAGCTTCGTCCTCTCAGCCAAGTGGCCTGTGGCCATGGGTCCCAGCACAGGGGCGGTCAAGGGAGGCTCGCCCTCAACACTTAGCCTTGCAGAGCTCCCCGAGGTGTGGGCAGGGGAGTGTCATCCCAGGGCCCATCCTGGGCCCCAGCCACGGGCCCGAGCAGAGTGCCTTCCAATCTGGTGTCAGACACAGGGACTCCGAGGTCAGCCCACAAGCAGGGAAGCTGTAGGCCTCTGTTCTCCGCAGGTTCCACGTGCCTCCCCTGGGGAGCACCTTCAGCCCTTCCAGCCAGGCTGTGTGGTGCTGTGGCAGCCAAGTCAGCACCCCAGGGGGCAGGCACACCTGGCCCCCCGGGGAGGGCAGGGGGGAGAGCAAGCCACAGGGTCTGCGGAGGGCGCAGGTGGGAGGAGCAGCCTTGAAAGGGCAGGCGGCTGCTGTTTTAACAAAGGAATAAATGCCCTGATCTCTCCTCTCCTCCCTCTTTGTCCTTCCCATCTCCCCCAGGCTCTCCACTCTCCCTTGTACACACACACACGCGATCACGTGTGGAAATATGCATGCACACACCATGCACGTGCGCGCAGCAGACCACACTCATATGCGTCTGCATGCACACGCACGCAGCCAGCAGTGCTGACCAGGCCCCTCTCGGCAGGCAGCATATGGTCTGCACTTAACAGCCCAGTTCTGCCAATTGGGGACCATTAGGGTGGGTTCTTTTCCCAGCATAAAATGCTGCAGAATATAAATTGCAATTAACACCGCTGCCAAAATAGCACTTAGCGAGAAGCAGCTCATTATTAACATCTGGCGAGTCCCATCTCGGGGCAGAAGCGGCGGAAGCTCTTGCTCTAGTAGCAGGACAGTGATGGGGGCGCTAAAAATACAAGGTCTACAGTGCGGGGGCGGCTCTCCACGGCAGCTCTTGGCCCCAGACTCCACGGAACAGCCCCTTCCAGCCCTGTTTGTCCGCAGACGTGATGCTACTGGTGAAAACTGCTTGCTCATGAGAACAGGCCACCCGAGTGCAGGGGGAACACACCATTGGAGCCTAGGGGAAAGGTTCTCCAGCCTGAGCCCGGCTGCTCTGGAGGAGAGGGCACCCAGAGCCGGCACCTCGCCCCTGCCAGTCAGGCTGCCACCAGCCACATGCTTGCTCTGAGAGGCAGAAGTGATCAGTCCCCATACCACCCCCTTCCTGACCACCCTTGCCTGGGGGGGGCGGTCTGGGCGCGACCTGAAAGAAATACCAAAACTGGGGAGGGGAGGTGTCCCCACCAATGCTCAGACCCTCATCTACAGTCACGAGGCCCTACATGGACCACAGCCCCGTCTCTCCAGGGCCCAGGGCAGCCCGTCCCTCAGCCTGCAAGGCCAGGCAGGGCTCTCCGACCATATCAGGACCTCCAAGGTGGAGGCTGTAGGCATTCACCTACAGGCAGTCTGCAGACCAGTCCCTCTGGCCAGGCTGCAAAGAAATGCCGGCCACATGGGCGCCTGGGTGGCTCAGTGGGTTAAAGCCTCTGCCTTCAGCTCAGGTCATGATCTCAGGGTCCTGGGATCGAGGCCCGCGGGCTCTCTGCTCAGCAGGGAGCCTGCTTCCTCCTCTCTCTCTGCCTGCCTCTCTGCCTACTTGTGATCTCTGTCAAATAAATAAATAAAATCTTAAAAAAAAACAAAAAAGAATTCTGTTAAAGAAAGAAAGAAAGAAAGAAAGAAAGAAAGAAAGAAAGAAAGAAGGAAGGAAAGAAAGAAAGAAATCCGGCCACAGCCTGCAGCAAGCAGGGAGACAGCATGAAAATCAGGGTAAGGAGGGGGAAGACTCACCCCATGCCACCCATGCAGACGTGCCCCAACCACTCAGACAGGATGGGAGGGGAGGGGAGGGAAGGGGAGAGCAGAGCCCCTGCGATGGGCAGGGACTGCCAGGTAATCCCTCCCAGGGTCCTGACCCCGGGACTGCTTGATTTCTGCAGCTGTTGTCTGGCCTCTTGGACCCCCTTCAGCCCCATAGGGTTGGGAGCTGCTGAACTGTCCATCCCTCAAGAACTCAGGGAAGGAAAGGCAAATGAAAAGCCCCAGGGCCATGGACCTGGTCTTTTACTAGGTAAGCTGCAGGACACACGACAAGGAACAGGGGTGAGGGGGACAATCACCACAGACACCAAATGGGAAGATGGCCAGGCTGGGGGCCCCAGAGCTGATGGCAGCCAGATGGGCACCAACAGTGTGAGCAGGGCCTGCGGACTCTGCACCCCCCAACCCAGAGGGAGAAGGACAGGAAGACCCAGGGAGGCAGCCTCTGCAGGACTGACGTGCCCTTGGCTGAAATCAGCACAGCAGTGCCCTGTGTCCCCTGCAGGCCTCCAGGAGCATCACCAAGAGCAATCAGGGCAGGACCCGGAGTGGAGGGAACCCGATCGCAGCCCCTCGGAAGCCACCGGCCAAGGGGCTGCCAGCTCTGGGGAGAGTCTTGTGGTGGAGAAGGCAGGCCCTGGACACTGGGAGGTCACTCCCCATTTTTGCAATAGCTGCACTGAATTTTTTAAAGTGCTAAATAAAGCTATATGAAACGGGACAGTTTGATCACTGCTCTGGCCTTAAACGTCCTTTCTAAGTTTTAATATTTCAAGTTTCTTGAATGAAATTAGATATATACTTTCCCAGAAACACAGACCTTCACAGAGAGTGGGTCCTACAGCTGAGTGCCGTGTGGGCTGGACAGCGGGCCTGCCCCAGGCCTCACCCCACAGTCCCAGCTACATGGGGGTCCCTGCCCAGCCAGCGGCCCTGAACTTGTCTGAGGCCATCTTGCTGGAAACACGCTGGAGACGTTATTAGGTTAAAACGTGTCTTACTGGGAAGGAGCTCCCCACTGCATTGTGCTCCCAGCTGGCCTAAGGGAAGGGGCACTTGGGCACACAGTCACCAGCCGTGTCACCGTGGGAGTGTGTCCACCCTCACATGCACAGTCACCCCCAGCCCCAGGCCTGAGGCCACCCCTCCAAAGAGCCTGATGGCAGGTGGCCAGAAACACGAGAACCTCTGGAGGGTGGAAGTAGCAGTGGGGGGCAGCACTGGGGCCGCGTGCGGCCCTGGGGACCAGTCAGGGCCCGCAGGGAGTCAGTGCTCCATGAGAGCTACGAGTCTCAGTTCAGGAACACCCATGCCGGGCCCCGGAGGTCACCCTGACAGCCAGCTCTTCCTGTTCATCCTCCTTATGAATGAGACCCATGTTTCACTGAGCGCCAAGAGAAAGCAAGAGGAAGCTTCAGGAGAGCCTGGGAGATGGCAGATGAGCGGGCTGGCCGGGCAGAGAGGGCGTCCTTCCTCTTGGGACCCGATGAGCCCCGGAGTCCAGAGGGGCGGGCGGTGAAGAGCAGCAGCCAGGCCACACGCCCATCAGGGCGGTCCTGCTTCCAGGCCCAGGGCACTGACAGAGGTGACACTGTCGGGCGGGAGGCTTGGCTGTCAGAAGCAGCTGTGCCACGGCACCAGCTGTCCCTGTCACCACCAGAGGTTTGGGGGCTCCTCAGCAACTCTGCTTTTAAATAAGGTGATCTCATCCAGGTGCACCATGGGGACGTCCCGGATGACATTGGTCAGGCCCTCGTGGAGCAGAGGGAAGATGACGACATTCAGCGCGGGCCGCTCGGCCTGGAAACTGAACCAGAGGCAAGCTATTAGCGGGACCCCCGCGGTGCGGAGCAAGGGGCCACCGGCAGCGGGCAAGGCTGCCCCAGCCCTGCCTCCCTGGCAGAAACGTGCCTCCGGGCCTGCATGTGGAGGCTCCAGGAGAGGCGGGGTGGGGCCGGTTCTCGGGGCGCAGGGCAGACAGCCATGGGGGGCCGCCAGAGTTCGCCCGCCCAGGGAGAGACCAAGCTGGGGAGCAGCCTGTCAGAGCAGGCAACCGCGTTCCTGCCCAGCAGGGCCTCCTGGAAGTCACCCAAGCCATGCGAAGCCCCGCCTCTGGGCACCTGAGGCCCTACAGCCAGGACAACACCCTCAAGGGGTGGAAGGTGAGGACAGGCAGCCAAACCCACCCTCAAGGGACACAAACTCCTAAGTCAGGCGAGGCAATAGCACTGCCACCAGGAGCCTTGAGCCTTCATCCGACTTCGTGACAAGTGGCTGCCAGACGACCTCCCCGCCCTCCCACCCTACCAGGGTACAGCAGCCCCTGATGCAACACAGAAGCGCACGGTGGCTGTGGAGCATTTCTGGTCACCCTCCCCAGGCCCCTGTGGGGACGGCCGGCGAGGTGACCAGCCCTCTTCCCGCCTGGGAAGAGAACACGCCCGGCCACAGTCCCTCAGGCACTCAGTGGCGGGTGCTGGGGTGTCGCGGCCCACCCCGTGCAGAGGCCAAGAGATAAGACAGAAGCCCCGGCTGCAGGGGGTCCAGGAAAAGGGAGACACGTGGGTCCCCACAGGGTGCGACAGAAGACGTCCAGCCCCGAGGGTAACTTCTGTCCCATGGTCTCGAAGGGCAAGAGATGGGAAGATGCCCACAGGATAGGGACCCGCACCTGGGGGAAGGGCCAAGGAAGCCGCAGCCCCGGCCCACCCCACAGCCTCCAGCGGAGGCACCAAGGGATTTATGACACACGTACAGTAAATGCCAGAAAAGTATTCCCAGAGGTAGATATTTTGGCAATAAAGGCGCCAAGGAAATGCCTCCCAGTTCTGAGCTCAGTACTCTGCTCTCAGGCAGCAGCGCCTGTGACCAGGATCCTTGCAGGCAAGTCCTTGCAAATCTGCTGTGTGATTTACTTGAAACAAAATATTCTTGGATGTGGGACGCGCGTGCAAAGACTCCTCTGCCTGCCCGCCCTTCCCAAGGCGAGTGACACCCCAGGCTCTTCATAAGCTACTGTCAAGATGCTAAAGGGGGACTGATTTCTCACCCAAAGCCAGGAATCCAGGCTGGGCTGCCTGGCTCTGCTCCTGGTGTGCAGCCCCTATCAGCTTCAGGGGGCCAGGCCAAAAGCGCTCAGGACCATGCACAGAAGGTCCCCGGGGCAGCAAGTGCAGGTGCCCCCACCATAGTTCAACCCCACCTCCTGCTTACTCTCGGTTCACACCTGGACCCACCGGGGCCTGGAAAGAGCTCCAAGTGCACACTCATAACTGCTTTCTTTGCAAAGCCCACCCTGGGCTTCAAGGAGACTGTTTGTTCCCGGCTACAGTGTCACAGCCCCCACCGGCCCGATGGCCAGTGACATCACCAGAGACATCACACAGCTAGGTGGAACTCGCCCAGAGTGGAGACGAGAAGTGGTGACAAGCGGGAAGACGGCACTCATTCGTGTCCAAGTGCAGGGCTGGGGCTCCCTGTGGGAGGGAAGAGGCCCTCTGGGTGGAGGCAAGTTCTTGGCAGGGCAGGCAGCAGGCGTATCCTGCCTCATAACTTCTGAACATGTTATAGTATGCTTTTGCGTGACTCAAATATAGTTTGAGATTTAAGTAAATAGCTCCAGTGAAATAAAACTTCTGGCTACCCATGTTCAGAAGCCATTTCAGGCTAGTGACTGAGAGCAGGACGGGTCACCTCTCAGGAACTCTCCCCTGACCAGGGCCAACTGCACTGCTGAGGTAAAGACTTAAGGCTGAGGCTTCTGGCTATGAGTCTGGAGAACAAGAGCCAGGCCTAGGGGGTCAATGGGCTGGCCCTAAGACGCTAGCATGAGGCACCCCAAGGACGTCTCCTGTCATGCTTCTCAGGCTCATCTACACCTCGTGCTGTCCTGGGCAGCAACACAGGCATGGGACAGGCATCGGGCCGAGCCGGAGGCAGGCACCCCGGCCTTCCTGGAACTGCCAGCCAGAAACCTCACCCAGGTGCAGAGGGGCCTGCTCACACCTTCTAAAACCCGGCACCGTGAACTCAGCCACGGGCTCCCACCAGAGGCAGTGAGAGGTGAGAGCAGAGGCAGAGAGGAGATCCCACTAGATGGTCAACCAGGGGTCTCCACAGGTGGGGCAGAAGGCCTGCCTTCCTGGAATGCCTGAGGATAGCATATAAGAAAAATTAAACTATGCCCAGACTCTGCCACTTGTAATAGCTGGAAGGGAAGTACCGCATCACAGAAAAATCTCTACCTGAGCTGTTGCAAACTTATATGGGCATTTAATGTGCACCTTCACCTATCCAAAAACCTCAGGACCCCAAATACCTTCTCTGAACGCTCCTGGAAGCAGAGAAGAGGTTTTGTTTGTTTCTAAACTATTGTTGTTTAAAGAGAAAATATGACGGGGCGCCTGGGTGGCTCAGTTGGTCAAGCGTCTGCCTTCGGCTCCGGTCATGATCTCGGGGTCCTGGATCAAGTCCTGCGTCGGGCTCCCTGCTCAGTCGGAGAAGAGTCTGCTGTTCCCTCTCTCTCTGTGCTCACTTTCTCTCAAATATTTAAAATCTTAAAAAATAAATAAAGAAAGAGAAAATATGGCAGGAAATGTGTGCAGGAGCGCAGGGCAGGGGTCCCGCTTTCGGGGACAAAGCCCCCGCCCCAGGGCAGCTGGGCCAGTTGCCCACTCTGCCCACCTCGTCACCTGTGTCCCGCTGTCGCACGTTAGCCTGTGGTACTGAACACACTCATTCTGGACATGGCTCAGGGGATGGACTGAAACAAGCACATGGGAGTCAGGGTTGTTGCACTTCCTTCTAGTCCTTGATGTCTTTCTGTTAAACAAAGACCGTGTCTACCCTGGCCTGACAGAGACAGAGTGCCCAGTACTGCATGGCTTCGGGCTAGCTTCCCCGGACCTCCTGCCTGGCCCTCGGGGGCAGCACACCCACTCAGGCACTGTCCCCAGTGGACGCATGTGGAGACGCCTCTCTTACTATTATACTAATAAACATCATTTAATGTAGCATAATTATTTCTGCACCTTGAACTGTATCCTCAGAATAAATCCAAGAAATAGGGTTACTGGGTCAAAACGTCTGAACATTTACATACCCCAAAAGACAAGACTTCAACAAACTCAGACACCTTTTAAGGGCCACAGTGAGAAACCAGCTGTCCCACCCACCTTAACTGGGTCAAGAGAACGTGGTTCCAGAACAGTCAAAACGAAGCATGGCTGGGAAAAGACCTCCCAATCTCCTAGGGCCCCTTCATCTTGTACGTCAACTTTGCAGCCCCTTCAGAGAAGCCAAGAACTGGCTGGGCCCCGTGCTCATCACTACCACAAGCAGACAACACGGGGGCTCAGGAAAGCACGTGGTGAGGTCAACAGGCTGGAACTACTCTGGGCCCGACTCACAGTGAGGGTGGGACCACAAGGCCTGCGGGTGTCACAGAACCAGAAAGGGGTCTTGGAGGGGCAGGCCAGGGAGCAGCGCAGAGGCGGAACGGGTTCACTCAGCTATGAAGCACCTGCTGGGTGGGCTTCTTTGCCAGAGAAACAAGAAACAACACTGAAGCCGAAAGCCTCTTCCACCCAAGATAAAGGTCTTATAGAAACGCCATAGTAGTAAGAGAAGCAAGAAGAGCCACTCAGGCATGTCATAACAACCATCCTCGAGCAGCATGAAGGCAGACAGTGGCTGAGAATAAAACAACCTGGAGGTGATAAGGGGACGACTATCAAAGAGCACAGAACGCAGATGCTGCTACAGGGAGGAGCGCAGGGAGCACCTTCAAAGCTCCCCAATAATGCCACAGATGCCCAGAGCCCACCTGAGAGCAGCCTGAAATCAGCTGAGACCCCTGCTTCTGCCTGCCTACCCTGTCCTCTCGGCCACGGAGGACCCTTGGAAGGACCACTTGGGGTGGGAAAGGTCTCCTGCCTACCAGCAGATGCAGCCAGACCACCGTGGGGTTCCGGACCTCATCCCTCTACTCGAGTGGCCTGGACAGTCTGGGTCCCAGATTTAATCACCGAACGGCTTCCATGCCGATCAGCAGCCGGGCTCCAGTCTGGCTCCCGACAGTCTCTCCATCCCCACCAGCTGGTGGCTGCCGTGGCTCTCAAGGCATCTGGCCCAAGGCACGTGTGCCCCCAGAGCCAGCCCCGGGGGCCTCTCACACAAACAGGGCCAGAAATCGCCAGCCTCCAGTCTCTGAGACGAGGCTGAGGGTCCCCCCCAACACAAACCTGGAACCTGCAGAAGCAGAGCCCAGGAGGCCCGGTCCTTTTCCGGGTCACGCATAGCTCAGCATTCCAGGTAGGAATGAAGAAACCCTCCCAGAAACCTGACACAAAAATGTGGCGAGTCGATGCGATTCACAGTGGAGCTCAACTGCCCCTGTAACAGCAATTAAGGCCATAAAACAGTACTAATTCTGTATTTTAAAATCCACTTTCCATTCTAGAGCTCCCAGGGTTCCCTAGACTTCAACAATTAATCGCTCCATCTGTAAACTTTACTAGTTTCTAAACACGCTTCCAGAACATAAACACAGACGGAGCTATGCGCGTTTTCAGGGCAGGAAGCGGCACATCGGAGCAGGAGGCCTGGAGCTGCAGCCAGGCCCAGGGACTCAGCCTGGGCACCGGCCAGCAAGGAGCAGGGCAGTGGGGCAGGGTGAGCCATGTGCGACAGCTCAGGCAGCTCAGGACTTGTAGCAAATGGCCTGCCGACCTCGCAGGCCTGCATTCCTCACCAGCACGAGCCCTTGCTAAGAAACACACTCGGGACGCCTGGGGGAAGGACTCTCCATGGGGCCTCAGAGGCACAGACCTGACCCTGACTGGCACGGAATGTGTGACCTGTCCGACCTGAGTCGCACCTGCTCCCGCCCAGAGATGGGGTTCCTGACATTCGTGGAAAAGGAGGCTACAAGGCTCCAACCCGTGACCCCCTTGGGGGGACAACTGACAGAGGTCAGTGACAAACACGTGGCCTGGAAGGACCAGGAATGGACATGGCCCCTGAGGTCACTGGCACCAGGAAGGCCAGCACCTTCTGGAGAGCACTCGGCCAAGCTCCAGAACCGGTTCGTCCTCACCTCTGCCAACTCCAGCAACACTCAGGGGACGCATCAGGGCACCAGCATCTTTGGCCCCCTATCTTGCTTCCCAAGTGCCCTGCCATTCTTACAAGGTGCTATGGGACATCACAGGAGCAACGGAAGGCCATTCCCTCTCAGGGTGACCACGGCAGTCTGCGAACCCCACACAGCCAGGCCGCCCCACTGTGGAAGAAGGCCCTGCCACCACCCAAGTAACACGCACCGGGGAGGGCACAGCGTGGCCAGTGACGCCATCGCCAGGTTACAGCAGCGCAGGAGGCAGGGACCATGGCTGCTACTTCCAACAGGAGAGGAGCCCAGACAGGAAATGACCAGCTCAAAGACACGAGCCAGCAAGAGGCCGTGGCGTGAGCCCCACTCCCAGGAGCCAAGGGAGAAGGTGGGGCTGAGCTCAGCAGGAGGCCACACAGACCACAGCAAGTTGCTGTCACTGCGTAGAATGCCACGAAGACTGGAGTGTGGGCATTGCCCTCGCCCAACCCCCCAGGGGCCACGAGGCCTCGCAGGCGGCTTCCAGGAAGGGCAGTATCACAGAAAATCAGAGAGGCTGACAGCCCCTGGGAAGGGGCCCTTCCCACCCGGTGCCAGGCCGGGAATGTGGACACCAAAGGTGTAGTTTGGCCCACAGCTCGGACAGGAAGAAGCAAAGGGCAGTCCCACGGCAGAGGGCCACACGGCACCCCTCCTGCCCCAGACGCTGCCCATACTGAGTCTGACCAGGGCCCAAGGGAGGGCAGCCCAGTGGGGCAGCTGGGCGGTATTCACTCGGTCGGGACAGGATGAGTCTGGGTTTCTAGACAGACAGCAAATGGAACACAGAAGCTGGCTCCAGGCCAGGTGTCTGAGGCCAGGAGGGAAGTGGAGGCAAACACCTAACCCGATGAAATTGGGGTGTTTTCACAGTCGGGGTGGGACTGGGAGGGCAGCTGGCAGAAAGCTTCATCTGACTCCCGCAAGGGGCCCCGAGAGATTCCAAGGCCACAGATGTCACTGCCCCATGGCACTGTCCCAGCCCCAGCCCCGACAATGGGAACACTGGAAGGACCCCTTCAAATATAGTGGGGGTGGGCCCACAGGGGTGAGTGAAGGCCCCAAAGGTTTAACAGTTCAAATCTGAAAGAGCAAAGAACAGAAAATAAGAGCACAAATGTCTGTCAGGATGCCGTGCTTGGTGCTGGACACACGTTGCCGCCACCAACTCCCCTCCCCAGTAAGGAAACTGAGGCAGCCCGCCTAAGGCCAGCCACTTCCTGCAAGGCAAGGCTGGGCTACGAAGCCAGGTCCTAGCAGGGCCAGCGCTGGGGGCCTCGGTGCGGGACCCACAAGGGGCACTGTGGCATGTCCTGAGGGACAGAACCACCTGGAGGTCAGATGCGTGAGCCCACGGGAAGGTGCTGGCCCTGAAGGGAGGCGCCAGGGCTGCAGATGTCACACCAGCCCTGCGGCTGAGTCACTGCGGAGTCCAGAGAAACCAGACCTCCACGCTCCGGGCCAGGCATAACACAACAGCCTGTGGCCAGGTGCTCCTCTCACTCAGTAAATTTTCTGAGCCTGAGGCAGAGAAAGGGATAAGGAAAAAGAAAAAAAAAAAGGCCTTGGAGAAGTGAGAAGAGATTCCAACCTCTCCGTGGAATGAGGGCCACAGGAGAGAAACCAGTGCTTTGCGCAGGGACATGCTGGTTCCCGGGAGCCGCGGCGCCCCCTGCTGGGCACATCACAGAAAAGCAGCCAGGGCCCCCCCAACTCAGCAGCAAGACCTGCTTGGGAGGCCAGCAGGTATGGCATCTGCAGTTCCAGCTGCCTGGAGCCACCTGAGCTGCTCCCCAGCCAGGAGCATGGACAGACCTTTGCATGGCGTGCCGGGCAGCCCAGACCCACAGACGCAGCAGTGCCGGAGACAAAGGCGGCCAGCAGAGGCCACCAGGAGGATATCAGCACAATGGGCACTGGTGCCTCTGCCGTCAGGCTGCATCTCAGCCCTGCCCCCAAGCAGCAGGGCTGGGGAAAGGCTCCCAGTACACCTGGATCTGGACACAGTCCTGACAAGCACAGAAGATTCTTCAGCCCCATGAGCCTCCTTGGGGGCTTTGGGTGAAATGCCCACATGGCTCTGGAAGGGGCGGGGCCCCCTCTTCCCTCTGGACACAACTTCCCATCCTGCCCATGCTGGGGTCCAGGCCGCACTCCTAAGCTGCACTTCCCAGAGCCTTGGTTTCCCTATCTATACACTGGGGCTAACGGCACATACCTCACTGAGGTTCTGGGAGGCTTGAACAACAGAGGAGTAACAGGGTGCTGGCATGCGAGCAGGGTGCTCGCACAGCCCCCAGCATCCAAGATAGGGTCCCAGAGCAGAGGCTCAAGGAGGTTTGCTGGAGGAGCACGCAAGGGCAGCCACACGCACAGGGTTCTTAGCTCGGCGGGCCGGAGTGCACCCTTAACGCCTGGTAGCCAGCACTAGGCACGCAGTGGGCCCCACCACAACCAGGGCCTGTGCCAGGTGCTGGGACATGGGGACAGAGGGACTGGTGCAGGACGTCTACCGAACCAAGGCTGACTCTGGGTCTAATCTCAGGTACTGGGCTCGGGCGTCAGCCATGGCCAGTGCCCACCAGGCCACGAGTGAGCCCAAGCTGGCACCTGGCTTGTGCTCAGGGCACAGAGATACACTGGGAAGGCAGACCCATTGCACGCCAGTCCTCAAACCACATCAGCTGATGGGGCTGCCAAGAACATAATGGTGTATGCTACGTGTCTTAAGGGCGCAGGTGGGTACAGTCGGAGGGGCCAGAGTGGGGAGCTCACAGGCCGGCAGGGGCTGCACCAGAGCAGGCCAGGAGGACAGGCCAGGAGGACGGACAGGGACCTCAGGAACAGAACAAAGAGAAAGAGAAGCTCAGAGCAGAGACCGGCATCTCAGTGCCAAGTCTGGTCAGCTGGCCAGGAGCACTGCATTGAGAAGGATTCTGAGGATCACTACGACAAGGCAGCTTCATCAGACAGTGACGCCTATAAGGGGAGGGAGATGTCCAGACCCTCTCTTGTCACAGCACAATCTCTGAACTGAGTGGAGACTTCAGATGTTCTCTGTTTCTGAGAAGGCTCGTGTGTACATGGTGGGAAAAGCCAAAGCTGGTTCCCTTGTCTGTAGGAAGTTCCCCTTCAGGCATGGGAAGTGGCAGAGCTGCTGGCTCTTAGCAACAGGACGGAGCCAAAGGGCCAGTCCAAGCACCTTTGGGCAGAACACGGCTAGCAGCTAGGTGTCAGCTCCTCAAAGCTGGAACCCCCAAAATGACCCTCTGCCAGTCAGTGAGGGTGACAGAGTACAGATGACCCTTCCCAGAGGCTAAAAGGGCAGAGCCAGCCCAACATCTTCATCACCATGCCTGAGAAAACCAGCCCTTGTCTCCTCCTCCACCAGCCACCAGCTCAGTGGGCAGACAGCAGGTGGCTGGGGAGAGGACCTGCCCTGCACCCCACTTCCCGGACAGCGATGGTCCATCCCGAAGCCCATGCGCCTGAGCACATGACAGCCAGGATCCGATTTAGCCCTCTGAAAGCTGAGCATGCCAACAGTCATCAACTCTGCTTTACACCATGAGGGTGCTGAGGAGTGCAGACGTGATGGTAAGCATGCCCTGGCCACCACTGGGCTTCTCCCCAGGTTCCAGAGTCAGAAAACCCGAGTTGTAAAGTGAAGGGAAGTCAACGATACACAGTTAGCCATGACAGCCAGACCAGAAACCATGATGCGCCTGTATAACAGATACAAAACAAAATTAAAAATGATCATTTGCAGATTTATCGACACAAAAACCATCCGTGATATGTTAAATTTTTTAAAAATCAGGGTAGGAAAAAAAAAAAATCAGGGTAGGGGTGTGTGGCTGGCTCAGTCGGCAGAGCACACAATTCCTGATCCCATGGTTATGAGTTCAAGTCCCACACTGGGTGTAGAGATTACTTAAAAATAAAATCTTAGGGGCACCTGGGTGGCTCAGTTGGTTAAACGACTGCCTTCAGCTCAGGTCATGATCCCGGAGACCCAGGATCAAGTCCCACATCGGGCTCCCTGCTCGTCGGGAAGCCTGCCCCTCCCTCTCTCACTCCCCTTGTTTGTGTTCCCTCTCTGGCTGTGTTTCTCTCTGTCAAATAAATAAAATCTTTTAAACAAACAAACAAATAAACAAACAAATAAGATAAAAATCTTTAAAAAAAAAATCAGACTGGGCCCCTGGGTGGCTCAGTCAGTTAAGTGCCTACCTTCACTTCTGGTCATGATCTTGGGGCCCTGGGATCGAGCCCCACATAGGGCTCCCTGCTTGAAGGGAATCTGCTTCTCACTCTCCCTCTGTCATTTCCTCTGCTTGTGCTCTCTCTCTCTCTCTCTCCCTCAAATAAGTAATTAAATCTTAAAAAAAAAAAAATGGGGCACCTAGATGGCTCAGTTGGTTAAGCCACTGCCTTCAGCTCAGGTCATGATCCTGGAGTCCCGGGATCGAGTCCCACATCGGGCTCCTAGCTCCGTGGGGAGTCTGCTTCTCCCTCTGACCTTCTCCCCTCTCATGCTCTCTCTCTCACTCACTCTCTCAAATAAATAAAAAAAATATTTAAAAACAATCAGACTACAAAGCCATACGACAATTGTGTCCCAGGTCCTCCAGTCATGACGACCTCTGCCTGGTAGAACCATGGGGAGTTTCATTTACAAGTAGCTTGATGCATGGTCCAAATTTTTAGACCTATTATAAATACATTTTATTCTAACATCCAGGAAAGGGGGCGCCTGGGTGGCTCAGTGGGTTAAAGCCTCTGCCTTCAGCTCAGGTCATGATCTCAGGGTCCTGGGATCAAGGCCCACATCAGGCTCTCTGCTCGGCAGGGAACCTGCTTCCTCCTCTCTCTCTCTGCCTACTTCTGATCTCTCTCTCTGTCAAATAAATAAATAAAATCTTAAAAAAAAAAAAAATCCAGAGAAGGGAAAAGCTTAGCTAATAAGATTTCTCCTGAGAAGTTCAGCAGCAAACCACAAAGAGAACAGACAGACATGAAGTCTGTTGGGCAAGGCCATCGGAGCCTTAGAATTTGGGAGACCTCCTGGCTCATGGCTCTTGTCACAACTTTTGTGAGCTGGGGCCTCCTCCTTGTTAGCAACCCTGCCCCTTGGGACACAAAACCAGGAGAGGAAATGGCGACCGTCTTGGCCGTGCTGAAATGAGGCAGCCACACGCAGCTCCCAGGAACACTGCACTCCCACGGCCAGCAGCATTTCCTCACAAGAGGTTGCTAAATGGCCACTGCCCAACCTGCTGGGTCAGAGTCTCTCCAGGAAGCATCCCTCCGGACTTACACGTGTTCATACCTGCCTTCCAGCCCCACCTCCAGGAGGGCCACACCCCCCTAGGAGATGAGGGGGCCCTGCTTTGCCCGGAACTGCAGACTGCAGGCAAGGGAAGCCTCCAGCAGAGGGCAGGAGGGAAAACGCTGCCTGGCGAGGATAAGTATTTTAAATCCACTGCCTTCATCCACAACTGTCCTAGTAACTGCTGCTTCCAGTCTAAATGAAGTACAAAGACAGAATTTAGAGTTCAAAGATCTTAGCTTCAGGGCACCGGGCAGGCTCAGGCAGTGGAATGTACGATTGTTCATCTCAGGGTTGTGAATTTGAGCCCCACTATGGGTGTAGAGGTTACTGAAAAACGTCTTTAAAAAAAAGATCTTAGGGGCGCCTGGGTGGCTCAGTTGGTTGAGCCACTGCCTTCGGCTCAGGTCACGATCCCAGAGACCCGGGATCGAGTCCCACTTCAGGCTCCCTGCTGGGGGGGGGGAAGCCTGTTTCTACCTCTCTCACTCCCCCTGCTTGTGTTCTCTCTCTGGCTGTGTTTCTCTCTGTCAAATAAGTAAAATCTTTAAAAAAAAAAAAAAAAGAAAATGACATTAAATTTCTTCAATGCAGAGTTGTCACAAACCTTCAATTTGTAAAACAAAACAAAACAAAAAAAACAGCATCTATGAATAAAGGACAATAAGGTGAGGTGAGGCATGCCTCTACACTTAAAAATGGTCAAAATGGGGGGCACCTGAGTGGCTTGGTTGGTTAAACATTTGCCTTCAGCTCAGGTCATGGATCCCAGGATCCTGGGATCAAGCTTCGCATCGGGATCCCTGCTCAGCTGGGAGTCTGCTTCTCCCTCTGCGTGCCGCTCACCCTGCTTGTGCTTGCTCACTCTCTGACAAATAAATAAAATCTTTAAAAAAAATAAATAAAAATGGTCAAAATGGTAAAGTTTATGTGATACGTATAAAAAAATTTTCAAAATTAAGAAGTATCTTCCTCTAGGGTGCCTAGAAGGCTGTCGATTGGGCGACCGCCCTCAGCTCAGGTTGCGGTCCCAGTGTCCTGGATCAAGCCCCGCATCAGGCTCCCTGCTCGCGAAAAACCTGCTTCTCCCTCTCCCTCTGCCTGCCACTCTGCCTACTTGTGTTCTTTTTTTAAAAGATTTTTATTTATTTATTTGACAGAGAGAAACACAGCGAGAGAGGGAACACAAGCAGGGGGAGTGAGAGAGGGAGAAGCAGGCTTCCTGACGAGCAGGGAGCCTGATGCGGGGCTCGATCCCAGGTCTCTGGGATCATGACCGAGCCGAAGGCAGTCACTTAACCAACTGAACCACCCAGGCGCCCCAGAAAATCTTAAAAAAAAAATCTTCCTCTAAAAAAAAAAATAAAGAAAAAAAAAAGATCTTTGCAAAAGAAAGAAAGAAAGAAGGAAGGAAGGGAGGGCAGGAGGGAAAGAGAAAGAAAGAAAGAGAAAGAGAGAGGGAGGGAGGAAGGAAGAAGAAAGAAAAAGAGAAAGAAAGAAATCTTTGCACCTCAAAGGGCTTCAGGGACAGACTGTGAATTTGGAATTTCTTCTCACGCTGGCTGCAGAGACGGCCCACCGGCCATCAGGCCGTACGACAGTTCCCACCTGAGAAGCTGTTGAGGGTCAAGCTAAGACACAGGTGAGTAATCTGATATTGACCATCTGAGCCTTCAGTTTCACCCCTTGGCCAACTTCCACGGCATTTGCTAGAAGCTCAGGAATCCCAAGAGTCTGCACATGACATTCACCACCACCACCACACAGCCCAGTGGGGACCCGGAGGACCCGTGGGGCACTGCAGAGGTGTACACAGGCCACAAAGGCCGTGGCATCCAGAGTTTTCCACCAGAGGGGACCCTGTGAACACTGCCTCCCTCAACTGCTTTCCCAACAACCTTTAGCTGACCCAAGCTCACCATTTCCTGCCAGAAGTCAGGAAATACTTACCTGGCCAAAGATTTATCTGGCTACTTGTTATCACAACCCCGTGTGACTTGGGTTTACAGGAACTCTTTGGGCTTTCAACACGAGCAGCGAAGCACTCGGGATGACACGTGGTGGTCCCTGGGGAAGTTCCCCAGAGCCATCACTCAAAGCCTATTTGGCTCTATTCTGCAACAAACCAACCAGCTTTGATACCTGCATTCTCAGAAGAGGGTAAAGGACAAGTGGTAGGTTTAAAAGGAAACTCCAGGTGACAGGGCAGTGGAGGAGGCCACTGAACTCATGGCAGACTCTAAAACAATAGTGAACACAGCAGGCAGGAAAAACCAGGAGAAAAGCCGTAGTTTGGAACCCCGGATACGGTGGGCCACTGACTAGGAGCAGCAGCCCGGACTCTCACCCCTCAGCACCCACCCAAAGCCACAGCAAAAGCACACTGGTCCCAAACTTTCTTCTTCCCCTCCCCAGAGACATCCAGCAGAAAAGTAAGAGCTCTGCAGAGCTGATCACAGACAAGGATATGGCCTGCTGATAAAACACAGCAGACAAAGCTCGCTGGGAACAGGTGAGACCTAAGTGTCGACAGCAGGTGGACCATCCTCACCCAGGAGACCAGGGAAGTCTGAAAGTCTAACGATTTCAAGGAGTGGGAGAAGGGCATGGGGCAGGGACTGTCACAGCCCACAAGTGGAAGCAGGGCTTGGGAGACTCGCTTTGGAGAGCATCTCAGCATCTTTGTGAACAAGCCTGAGTGAACACACTCCCTTCTAGGAATGTGCAGACTGCACACGGGGGACCCTGCACAAGGACCATCAAGGGGATAGAGGAAGCAGAAGCCGAACACCCCTCAGCATGACAGACAGGTAAAACATGACGAACCCACTGGGGGGTCAGCGCACATGGCCCTCAGCAGCCCCGGTGAAGAGCAACAACAAAGCTCAAGTCCACATCAGATAGAAAGCACCGACCACACAGCCACGTGCCGTGTTACACGTCTGTGGGCGTGACAAACACACAAACACGGAGCCCCGTGCCCTTGCGTGCCCTTGGGGATTGGAAATGCAAACTCCCGCTAGCAGGTTCAGCAAGTCAGAGGAGCTACACTTGCATCAGTATATGATCATCTTTTAGTTCTATCTTTTTAAGCTTCTTAAAATAAATTTATAAGGGAATGCAGAAAAAGCCAGAGCTGAGGCTCCACGTCTGCAAGGTCCCTGGAGTCATCAGGCTCACAGAGACAGAAAGTGGAGGGTGGGAGATGGGGCTGGGCAGGGCCCGGGAGGTTAGTGTTCAGGCAGACAGAGCCTCCATTTGGGAAGATGAAATCTGTGGATGGGGGGGCGGCGGTGTGTGCAATAGTGTGCATATGGGCGATGCCCCTGGGGTACACACTTACACACAGCTACGATGGGAAACCGTGTTATGTATATTTTACAATGATGAAAAAAGAATGCAGGGAGGTAAGAATGAGCAAGAGTGGTACGAACTGAATTCCAACATACACATCGTTAAGGAAAAAGCAAAGCACATGTAAGAAAGAAGAGGAGAGGAGAAAATACTGTTCATTTGTGCAAAAAAATATGGAAGGAATAACCAAGAAGTGACAGGAGCAACTGTCTACAGGGGCTTGGTGGTGAAGTGGAGGGAAGGGGACATTGGATGACACTTCAAGGACGCCACTTGATCGAGTGCAGACTCCGAGCCACAGCCAGGCTACACATACCAAAACCCCGGACAAATAAAATCCACCAGGATGTGCTGTGAATGCCAAATGCAATATAATGCAGTACTAAAGGAAGCTGACTACATTACAAACGACTGACAGGACCACACTGAAGGGGTTGGGAAGCAAAGAATGATCCTGAGCAATTCTGGAAGGAAGATGACCACGAGAATCAGACAAGAGACTGAACACATACTAGCCTCCAGGCAGCGAGCTGGTGTTTCCAAAACTGCCTTACATGTGCACACCAGCAAACACATTGTGGATGGTGAGAGCCAGGCTGTTCACTGACCAGGGAGGGGGGATGCTCAGGAGGAAGGAGGGGGAGTCTGCAGGAACCCTGGGACACCGGGCTGGGATGCGAGATGTCAGTATGAACTCATCTTTTAATGTCAACGCAAATGGGTGATATGGAAATACAGGTGTGTGTGTGTGTAAGAACATACGTAGATGAATTTCCTATTCTGTTCATGAGGGGGCCTGAAGGCAATGGCACCCCAGTAGCAGTGAGCACACCCAACACCCGACCTTGGTTTCTAATCCCGCCCCCTGATAAAGGGAGCCAGGCTCCATGAAGAAATGGTTGATTTCCTGGGTTGGGGCTGGAAGGTCTGGTAGCGACAGAAAGAAAGGAAATGCTCAGAAAATGAAAGGGCATGTTGCAAGGGCACAGGACCCTGTCTGAAAGAACACCTCCATGACCAAATCTGGAACAATCTGTGCAGCCACAGAATAGTATGATCGTGATGAAAACCCATTGAATAAGATAAATATCCACGGATCTATTCTGGTATAAAGAAATATTAAGGGGCGCCTGGGTGGCTCAGTCATTAAGCATCTGTCTTCGGCTTGGGTCATAGTCCCAGAGTTCTGGGATCAAGCCCCGCATCGGGCTCCCTGCTCAGCAGGAAGCCTGCTTCTCCCTCTTTCACTCCCCCTGCTTGCGTTCCCTCTCTAGCTGTGTTTCTCTCTGTCAAATACATAAATAAAATCTTGAAAAAAATCTCCCCCCAAAAAAGAAATATTAAGTAAGTAAATGTGGAGAAGGGAGTGGTTCCTTCTCATAGCACAGTTCCCAGTAACAAATCTAAGAGGAACAAAGGAAACAGAAAACCATCATTAGCCAAATATCCAAGTAACAATTGTCACTGGCAAAGTCCATCAATGGATACTAAAATCAGTGGAAAAAACTGACAGAAAATGGGGTATTTGCAGGCCCTCAAAGTTTCTTCTCATAAGATGCTGGTTAATTAGAAAGGGAATAATAATGGGGGCACCTAGGTTGCTCAGTAGGTTGGGCGTCCGACTCTTGGTTTCGGCTCAGGTTGTGATCTTGCAGTCGTGGGATCGAGCTCTGCGCTCAGCAGGGAATCTGCTTCAGATTCTCTCTCCCTCCCTCCCTCTCTCTCTCTCTATCTCTAATAAACAAATAAAATCTTCAAAGAAAAAAAACAAGGGAATAATGTGACTAGAGCCAAGGAACCCATGAGAAGACAGGCCGACACCATGTTTCCCTGGCACTATACACTGAGGACAGGGCGTCACCTCTGTGGACTTCTGGTCCAAACCCATGGACATTCTACCAACACCTGGCCAGTGTTCTCCACGACTGTCACGGTCATGAAAGACCAGGAAAGACTGAGGACTGTCACAGACCGAACAAGGTACCAGTACCCCACATCTGGAGAACGGTACTGTGGGGACACGGAGCTCCCACACAAAAAGCTGATGATGGAAAGAATATTTCCGCACTTTAATTGGGTGAAATTCGGTGTGTGGCAGAGGGACCACCCGGGAGCTGAGGCACTGCAGGGAAAGGAAGCTCGTCTCTGTTCTCATGCCATCTCTACAGACATTTTTAAATTCAAGAAGCTAACAGCTGAGCTCCAGAGACCCAGAGGCCAGCCAGCTCCCCCTCCACCCCTCACCCCCCACCCGGCCTGCCCTCAACCACTCACCTCCGGAGCAGGGATTGCTGCAGACTCTTGCAGGTGGCCAGGGACTCCCCGGTGAACATGTGGCACACGACGACGTGTAGGCAGCGGGCCATGAAGGCCAGCACGGCCTCGGGCTGGAGCGTGCCGCTACGGGACACCAGGCACAGGCGCTGCAGCGTGGAGCACTGGCTGAGCGCCTGGAAGAACTGGGCGTTGGCGCTGAAGTAGGGCTGCTCCAGCCTGCAGGAGGAGAGGGCAGTGAGCTCTGTGCTGCTGGCAGGCGCGCCGGTCACAGGGGCCTCTCGATCTAGGGCCTCCCCAAGCTAAAGAGGGCTTGCACCAAATCTCCACACTGGGCTATATCACACCCCCCTGGGAGCTGGGAGAGCACTCAGACTCCGGGATCTTCCCAGAAGATCCCAAGTGGCGGGGGGACCCCATAGGCCCGATGCGAGCAGCCTGCCACTGTGGAGACACCAGCCAAGTGGCTGCTCGGGGCCTAGAGGCCACCACGTTCGCTGCCCTGCCCGCTTAGCAGCACCCCCACCTCAAACGCTGACCTGCTGAGCAGGGGGCAGGGAGACGTACTTAGATATGGTCCCCGTCACACATTATTGCTTGCCTGCGATGCACGAAGGAACACCAAGGGACAGGGAGGGGATCTGGACGCTGGGGCAACAGAGGTGCCCAAGCCAGGCAGGGCCACTCCAGCCACACCGGGAAGGTTGGGGGGCAGGTACGGGGCAGATCCACAGTCCTCTAGAGGGGAGCCGCGGCTGGAAGAGCCAAGCTACAAAGCCAGGGCTTCAGCTACAGACAACGAAAGAAAGACTAACAACTCACCCAGGACAGACCTGCTTTGGAAAGACAGACCGGACAAGAGGTTAAGAGCCCCACTGGCCGCCAGGCAGGACCTCGGCACGGGCAAGGAGAGCACTGGAGGCACACTGACTCCCCCGCCACAGAGACAAGCACAGGACCCGGGAACGCAGAGGGGAGGACAATGCTCCAAACCCTTCCAGACCTGTCTGCACACCCAGACCAAAAGTCTACAGGACAGAGCAGTCCCAAGGGCAGAGCCATGAGGTGGGGATACACTGTGGGAGGCAGTGAGGAAAACTGACAGGGGAGTTCAGTGCCAGCTGGGAGCACGCCATGGAACCAGCAGAGGCCCGGATGTGTGCCAGGACACGAGGCCATAGGCCACAGGAGGCCTCCAGAATGAGAGCCAGTGGAAGAAGAGTGGGCTGGGGGAAGCTAACAGGATTCCAGGAGCTGCCAGGAGGAGGACCAAGAACTAGAAGGAAAGGGGAGCTGGTGGGAGTTGTGTCCCCCTCTGAGATATGTGACATTTCTAACCCTGGCACCCATGAATACACCTCCTTTGGAAACAGGGTGTTTGCAGATACAATGGCGTTAGGATGAGGTTATGCTGGACTGTAGGGGCTCTAGTACAGGGGGCTGGTTCCTTGCAAGAAGGCCATTCAGAGACACAGCATCGCAGGGACACACTAGGAGAGCACCGAGGGACAACACAGGGCTCATAAGAGGAAAAGCTTCTAGGATGAACAGGAAATGCCCCCACCCACACCCACAAGGAGCAGGTCTGCACTGGGAACAGAGTGTCCTGTCCCAGCCCCCAAAGGGAGAGAGGCCCCAAATGCTCTGAATGCAGCAACATCCTGAGAGGCTGATCCGTCCAGGAGTAGGTGCAGGGCAGCGGATAGCCCCCCAGTCCTCAAAGCCAGACAAGACCCAAATGGGCCATGCACTAGGTCCCTGCCAAAAACACCCAGGGACACTAACAGGTCACAGGACAAAGGGATAAAGGATTTTAAAATGGGGTCTTTGAGGGACACCTGGGTGGCTCAGTCAGTTGAGCATTCACTCTTGATTTCAGCTCAGGTCATGATCTCAGGGTTGTAAGATCAAGCCCCATGTCAGGCTCCATGCTCAGTACAGAGTTTGCTCGAGATTCTCTTTTCCTCTCCCTTTACCCCTCCCCCTGCTCATGCTCTCTCTAAAAAATAAACAAAATAGTTAATAAATAAATAAGCAAAATGGGGTCTTTGAGGAAAAGAGACCAATGCCAGCCATCTAATAGAGCAGCCACTGACAGAATATCGCTCAACAATGGAACGTTCTGTCTCAAGCTGTCCAGTAAAGGTAGCCACCACTCACTGAAATGTGGCTAGTGAGACTGTTTTTAATTTTATTTTCTCTATTTTATTTCGATTCTTATTTTTATTTATGACAGAAAGAAACACAGCTAGAGAGAGAACAAAGCACGGGAGAGCTGGAGAGGGAGAAGCAGGCTTCCCGCCGAGATGGGAGCCTGGTGCAGGGCTCCATTCCAGGAGGCTGGGATCATGACCTGAGCCAAAGGCAGACACTTAACCACTGAGCCACCCAGGCGCCCCTTAATTTTACTTTATGTTCTTTTTTTTTTTAAGTACTCTCCATGCCCAACATGGGGCTCGAACTCACGACCCCAAGATCAACAGTCACATGCTCTACCAAATCAACCAGCCAGGTGTCCCTTAATTTTATTTTAACTAAATGTAAGTGGAGGGGTGCCTGGCTGGTTCAGTCAATAGAGCTTCTGACTCTTGATTTCCAGGTCCCGATTTCAAGCCCCACATGGCATATGGAAATTACTAAAAAATAAAAAATAAGCAAACAGGTAAGTAAATATAAGTAGAAATTCTAGTAAGTTCCTGACACTAACATTATGGGAGGAACTGTGGATCATTCTGGGGTAAGACTTCAAAAAGCCTCATGTTCACTCTCCCACCACCAGTGGAGACTCCTAACACGTGAGAGACGAGAAGAGGGGCGCCCAGTGCAAGGCAGGAGGGGGGCCACTGGCGGGGCCGTTCTAGGCACCAACCCTAAGGCAAGAATCCCCCAGGCGTCCACAGCCATCAGAGATGCGATGCAAGGTGTCCCACACCAGCAATGTGGATCCCAGGCCTTACCCCTAGACCCCACTGAATGAATTCTCTCCTTAAAGAAAGAACTGAGAGCTGAGAGCAGAGAGCATCCCTCGGAGATGCGAAGGTGGGTGTGTGCAGTCCTAATGTACCCCAAGCAAGGACAAGGTGGCAACCTAAGTCACACAGGGCCCAGACAGCAAACAAATGTCATCCCAGTTGGGAATATGGATTTTTTTGAAAAGTTGACTTTTCTTACAAAAATGTTTGAACCCACTCTTTCATTCTCTCTTTCAAAGACAAATTATTCTTTTAAAAGTCCTAAAGTAGGGGCGTCTGAGTAGCTCAGAGGGTTAAAGCCTCTGCCTTCGGCTCAGGTCATGATCTCGGGGTCCTGGGATCGAGGCCCACATCGGCTCTCTGCTCAGCGGGGAGCCTGCTTCCTCCTCTCTCTCTGCTTGCCTCTCTGCTTGCTTGTGATCTCTCTCACTGTCAAATGAATAAATACAATCTTTAAAATTAAAAAAAAAGGGCGCCTGGGTGGCTCAGTGGGTTAAAGCCTCTGCCTTCGGCTCAGGTCATGATCTTAGGATCTGGGATCGAGGCCCGCATCAGGCTCTCTGCTCAGCAGGGAGCCTGTTTCCTCTACTCTCTCTGCCTGCCTCTCTCCCTACTTGTGATCTCTCTCTGTCAAATAAATAAATAAAAATCTTTAAAAAAAAAAAGAATTTCATAAATAAATAAATAAATAAAATTAAATAAAAAAATAAAAGTCCTAAGGTAGGCACCCGTCTGCAGACCCGAAAGTGGGAAAATAAGAGGGGCGGAAATCCAGAATTGGGCTTGCGGCTCTGGCTAGTTCCTGGGGTGGCCAGCAGAAAAGGAAGCACAGGCCTGGCATGCCCTGGTCACTAGGTGGCGCTGCGGGTCCACACTACGGGCCAGAGAGCTTGGTTACAAACACTTTAAGCTCAGAGCAATGTGCTGAACATTAAATCTTTTAAAGGGTTTTCAGCTAGCTGACCACTTCCAGGCTCTCCCCCTCTGAAAAGGAAGCCGCCTGCAACAGGTGTCTGGGATAGGGGAAGGCCTGTCCACTCCACCGGATGCCCGGACAGGCAGGGACCACACATCCAAACCTCCCCTCTGCTCCCAGCATGGCAGGGCTGGGGATGATGAAAATGATCCATCACAATCACCTTCGCCTTGGGGGGGCCATGGCCCTGCTCACTCCCAGCCATGCCTCAACCTAACCAGTGAGGATTTGGCCTCCAGAGCCTGCTCCCCAAGAGGCAGCCTGGTCTTCCCAAGGTTCTATGGACACAGGAAGGTGCTCGGGGAGCACCCCTCATCTGCCCACCCACCTCCAGCGGGGCCTAGGCCTCTAGAGCAGTCTCGGGACAGTCTCAAAGACCTGGCTCCAAATTGGCCCTCTCACTTCCGCCCAGGCGCTGCCCTGGTTCTGAGGTCATGAGCAACCCAGGGTGACTCAGGGTAATGCTTTCCTCTCCCTCCCCTATGAGGCAGGGCTTAATCAGTCTTGGGAGAGAAGGTGCCCTTCTCTGTCCAGCTTGTAATCCTCTCTCTGCCGAGGTGCGCCATGGAACAACGTGTCCCAGCCCCACCTTCCCGCAGGAGCAGCCCTGGCTGCAACGACGCAGCTCCTGGCCAGGAGTCCGGCGGGCACAAAGCTCGAATTGATGGGCCTCACTGATGGGGACAGTGGTGGTAGCAGCTGGCCAGCTGGGGACCCCAAGGGCCGATGTCTCAGGGACCTTCCACAGGAAGAGCAGGAGCTGCCCAGGAGGCAGCCCCAGAAGCAGCGTGCCAGCTTCTCCCGGGCTTGGAGCACCATTTCCTCTCTGCGGCTCCTGCCCATGGCAGGCAGGCAAGTACCACCTGCTCCTTTCACTCCAGCCTCCCTGGGCTCAGCTTGCCTCAGAAGGCAGGAATCCAGAGGAACGGGGCCATTTGGCCGCCTTTTAGAAAGTGGTGTTTGTTCTGAACACGCAGTACCCAGCTCTGATCAGACATGGTTCTCAGCAGCCGGCATGCACAGAGAGTCCATTATGCACGGCGGTCAAGTTCTCGGGCTGACCTACAAAACCCATTTATCCCGAGTACTGTGGGCCTCCCCAGCCACAAAACCCACTATGCATGCTCGGCCCTGCTCTCGGGGAGTACCTCGCCACAGGATCACATGCCAGCCCCGGAAGCCACTCAGTGACAGCTCAATGTGTTACACTGTTCGATGCTCGGGGGCCCACAGACCAGCTGAATCACCGAGGCAAGTTCCTCAACCCTCTGGGCCTCGCTTTCTTCATCCGTAAAATAGGACAACAATAGCTCTACTCCTGGGTTTGTTCAAAATGTCCAAGGAATCAAACCTATACATGCAGGAAAAGCAGCTGGCAGCCATGACAAGTCCACTAGCAGAATCCAAGCGCAGTCGGCACCCACAGCACCTCCCCGTAGTTCCCGGGATGACTCCTGGCTCTGCCTGCCCGCCCACCCGCTGGCTCCGCTGATTCTTCTTCCACTGCCTCCTGACTCTTGCTGACTGTAATCAGCTGGACTCCTAGCCAAGAGCTGCATCTTGCAGCCAGGGATGCTCCTGCGGGGAGGTGGGGCCGGGACACGTCGTCCCACAGAGCACCTCGGCAGAGACAGGATTACAGCCTCCCCCCTCAGCTGATGGCAGCCACATCAGCTCAACTGCTTGGGCCAAAAGCCTCAGCACCATCTGGACCCACCTGGAACGCACCCCTCCAACCAGGCCCTGGGGAGCCGATCAATCAGCTATCTCCGGGTCTCTCCCTGAGTGTCAAAAGCAGTCTCCTGCCCTGGCCTGTCTGTTTGGACACAGCAGTGTGACCTACCCTTCTACTCCCCTCCAGCTACCCGGGCCCCTGGCTGCTCCTGAAACACCTGACACAGCCCATCTCAGAACCCTGGCACGAACTCAGCTCTGTCCAACAAAACCTTCTGTGCAGACATAAACGTTTCATGTGTACGCCCTGTCCACCATGGCAGCCACAAGCACGTGCACTTACTGAGCACCTGAAACAAGGCTCACACCGCTAAGAAACTGCATACCGGACTGTATTTCATGTTAACTCATTTAAATGTAAGTTGCCTGTGATTCGCGGTCACTAGCAGCTTGTGCCGCCCACCTGCCTGGCTGGGAAGGCTCCTCCCTGGTTCTACTTTGCTAACTGAACTTTGTGAAATCTTTTCTCAAATCTCACCTTCATCATGTCCACCCTTGCCCTCCGGCATCCCTCAGCCCGCTCTGCTTCTTTCTCCCCAGCCTCCTTTCCTTTCTTATAAACCACATTCTTTCCTCTGTGCATTGTGGGCCCACTTTCCCCACTGGAATGTCAGCTCCCTAGGGACAAAGATCTCTGTGCCTGGGAGAGAACCTGGAATAGCAGGTGTTCACATATTTGCTAGACTGAGAAAGAACTATCACAGGGACGGCAGGTGCCAAGCCCTGTTCCACAGGCCTTGCAGGTACAAATTCTTTTGGACTTACCAGCCCCACTTTACAGGTGGAGGAACAGGGACGGGGGTGGGGAGGCAGCTCAGGTGCCACACCCACTCGCCTCTCCCCCAGGCAGAGCAGCCAGAAGCCTGGGCAGGGGGGAGCACCTGCCATCTCCAGGTGGCCCTGTAGGCAGGAGACACTGAATGCTCTGGACGTGAGGCAGATGTCTGGGGGAGAGATTTCGACTACTCTGACTTGTTGTTGAATTATGCGATTGTATTACTTTATTTTACCTCCATCGATTTCTGCTTTTATGCAACACTCCCAGACGATGACCAGATGGTGTGACCACAGTCCCATCAGAAAGAGTATAAGGGGGGCGCCTGGGTGGCTCAGTTGGTTAAGCGACTGCCTTCGGCTCAGGTCATGATCCCGGAGACCGGGGATCGAGCCCCACATCGGGCTCCCTGCTCTGCGGGAAGCCTGCTTCTCCCTCTCTCACTCCCCCTGCTTGTGTTCCCCCTCTAGCTGTGTTTCTCTCTGTCAAATAAATAAAATCTTTAAAAAAAAAAAAAAAAGAGTATAAGGCTTAATAGGCTGGCAAAAAGGCATAAAAACAAAACCAAAAAAAAAACAAAAAACAAAAAACACACAAAAAGACAAAAGACAAAAGACAAAAAACTGGTGGCAAAGATGAGAGATCCAGGAATACCTTGACTTGGAATTTGGTGAAATTCAACCTCAAATGCTCCCTTGGCCTCCCCTCATTAAGGAACATTCAATTCCTAATCACAGACTTCCATAGGGTTAGCAGGGTCTTCTGTTTGTTAAACACCAGGGTCTGGGGCGCCTGTGTGGCTCAGTTGGTTAAACACCGGGATCCATCTGCAGCTCCCAGGGACATGCAGCCTACTGACCACGCCCCACCACGGCTTCCTCCAGAAAGGCCAGTGCCGTGACAGCAGAGGCGCAGGAAGAAGCAAGGTGGGACAAGGCAGGGGACAGAGACGAAGCAGGAAAAAGAGAGGGTGCGATGCCTGGTGTCACAGACACGCAGGCAAGAAGGTGGGCATGGGCACCTCAGAACTTGGAAAGGCCGGTCCCGTGCTGGGGGTGGTGGTGGGGACTGCCTGCTGCAGTCAGGGACCCTCCTCTACCCCACCCCAGCAGGAGAGGGGCCCAAACCGGAGAGAGTAACAGAGAGGACTCAGTGCAGGCCATGAGGCAGAGGTGGGCAGGAAAAGGGACACTGAGGGAGTCAGGAAGCAAAGAGCAGGCCTGCAGTCCTCACTCCCGGGAGCCTGGGAAGCCAGCAGCCAGGGGTGCCCAGCCCACCTGGAACAGGACAGAGGGTCCCAAAGGCCCTGCAGCGGGAATAGCAATTCTGTCCATGGAGCGTCCCTAACTGTCTCGTGACCTCTTGTATGACCTCTGGACAAGCTCTGAAAGTGGCTGGGGAGGCGCAGCCGGAGTCCAGCTCACGCAGCAGTGCATGCAGCTCCACACTTGGCTCCAGGGTCTCGTGGACACTGGACAACAAAATTCACATCAAGTTAACTTTGACTCAGGTTTCCAAACCAGGGGGTTTTAAAAACTCAGCATTACAGTTCTCAAAGCCGAGTATAACCGGAACATGTGAGACACAGAATAAACAACTCCCAAATACGGGGGTCTGTGGACACTCGGGCTGAGGACCCGAGCTGTGAGTCCAGGCCACGTAGATCCAACACGGCAGGAAAAGGCTGGGGTCGGACCCCAGGCCTCTCACCACCGACGAGCAGGGCCTCAGGGAGCCATAGTGTACGTATTGCACTTGGAATCAGGAAAGAGAGGGAGGGCAGACAGTCTGCAGCGGAGCTTTGGAAGGCTCCAGGGTGTGAGAAGCAAAGCACTCTGCAAGCTCCAGTTCAAATCTGGTTCATTTCCTGTCCCATGACACCTTCTGAGGGGAGAGTGGAGGTCTGTAAAGACACAGCTGTCTCCATTTTGCATGGTTCCAGGGTCAAGGTCAAGCTCGGGAGTCAGATTGAGCTGGGTGAACCTCAGCTCCTCCCTCAAGCTTCCACTGCCTCATCTGTGAAATGGGAACGATGAAGGGGTGTCATAGGGTTTAAAGCAGACAGTGCCCGGAAGCCCCTGGCTGAGCACCTGGCCCTCACCAAAGGCACAAAGCGCATGTTAACCATCATGGGGACGATGACACACATGGCTCAGGCCCCTGGCGCCACCCCCACTCCCCAACCTTGCAGCTCCAGCCTGACAGAGACCAGCTACTGGACCTATGCCCTGCCGCCACTTCCTCCCCAACCTGAAGCCCTGCTAGAGCTGGGGTCTGCTGCCGCCCTACCCGTCCAGTAGTTTCTGGGAAACAGTGCAATTTTGCAAGATCTGATCTGTCCAGATTTTCAAACCTGTCTTGAGTCAACAGAGGATTCCCCTTTAAATGCTGGGTCCTCACGACAGCCCCACTCGCTCTGCAGCTCCACTCAGTAGGAGTCTGTTTCGTGTCTGGGTTCTTATGACAACAGCCTGGGTAGGTTCTACCCCTCTCTCAGATCAGCCTGCCTCCTGCTACAGGTCACAATCACCTCCCAACTGTGTGTGGCCCCCACTTCAGCGCCCCTCTCTCCAGCCTCTCCTGTCCAGCTGGAGTCCCGGGGGGGGGGGGCGGGGGGGCTTTCCCAACTGGAAATCGGCCTGCCCCCTCTGCCAGCTAAAGTCTTTTCACCTCACCTGGATCCCCATCCCACCTTGCTTTGGGACACATGCGTTTTTGCAAGACCATGGGGGCCACAGCTCATGCTGCCTACTTTCCCAGAAAGCCTCAGCCTTGAGTCTCCCAGCCCATGGACTCATAGCTCCGAGAATCACAAAGCTGGACAGAAAGGCCCGAGCAGGGCTCCCAGCTCCCGGACTTACCAGATCTGCTGCCTGGGAATGTCAGCAGCCACCTCGTGCGGCCGTCATGATGATGGAGCCAAGACTGCGCCTGCGCAGCAGCATCTTCAAGCATAATCACTCATAGCTACTGTGCTGAGTACGCAGCCAAGCTCGCGCTTCCCTGCCTGGCTGCCGGCCCTCCCTGGCCTCCACTGCCACCTCCCTGCCCTCGTCAGCCCCACGCAGACTCTTAGTCACTGGAGGCCACCCCAGCAGATGGGCACAGGTACACAAACATCCACTGAGCAAGAGGCTGTGCCACCCACGTCCCCTCTGCCCCCCGCCTCTCATGTCTCCGAGGCGCACGCGGAGCCAGCAGATGAGCTGCCGGAGGGGCCCCCCCTCACCTGAGGTCCTTCAGACGCGTGCAGTGCCTCAGCATGTCCGAGAGGGCGGACATGTAGACCACCTTCCCCATCATGCCCAGGTTGGCCAGCGAGAGGGACTGCAGCTGCTGGCACTGCAGGCCGATGCTGACCAGCCCGGAGCCCGTCAGGATGCTGGGCAGCTGGGCCAGCGTCAGGTGCCGCAGGAAGGCCAACTGCCCGATGGCGGCCACCTCTGAGTCCCCAACGCTCTGTGCCCGGCTGCAGGGCGGGAGGGAGTTGCGGATGGCGGGCTCGTTGCGGGGCATGGCGGAGGAGAAGTTGGACCCGATCAGCTCAAGGCGCTCCAGAAAGGGCACGCTCTTCAGCAGAGACCAGAACACGGAGGAAGGCTGAGGGCCCGCCTGGCCCGGAAAGGGGCCAGGGCAGGACTGCACGCCAATGCGCACCTTCTTGCCAAAGCCGCGGGGCACGGCGTGCATGGCAGGCTGGGCGGGCACACGGTCGGCCCGCGGTGCAGAGTCAGCGACGGAGCAGACGGGTAGGGACAGGGAACGCAGGTGTCGCAGCCGGGCCAGCAGCTGGCAGAGGTGGCGGCCCGGGCCCTCGGAGCTGTGGTGGTGGGCAGCCGAGAGGTTGAGGTGGCGCAGGTTGCGGCAGGATGCCACCAGCGTCTCCAGGATGCCACTATCGATATCATCCTCCGCCTTGCGGAGCAGGGAGTCCGGGGACAGGCAGTGGACGCAGCCGCTGAGGTTCAGGCTCGCCAGGCTGCGGAGCTCCTTCCCGCCGTTGATGACCCGCTGGATCAGGTGGCCGCCGGACAGGGTGCAGCGGCTGAAGCTGAAGTAGAAGGGGTTGTTGAACTTCATGTGCTGGAGCAGGGACGAGCCGTTGAGCCAGGACTTAGGCAGCTGCAGGGCGTCCAGTGCAACGTTGCGGGCCATGGAGTCCAGGAGGTTCTTGGTGGCCCCGCTCTCAGCGAAGCTACCAGGCACAGAGATGAGGAAGGCGTGGAGATTCTCAGGTGTGCGGTCGCTGAGCACGGCCAGGTAGAGCCGCACCACCTCCTGATTGATGTAGCCCGGGGCCAGGCGCGCATAGAAGACCCTCAGGTTCTGGTAGTGCGGCACGTTGCTCTGGCCCACCATCAGCTGGCCTGACAGGATGGCACCCTCGCGCGTGCGGTCCAGGATCTCGAAGTAGAGCAGCAGCTTCTCCAGGCTGGTGCAGCAGGGCACGACACCGTAGGAGGGCGTGTACAGCGTCTGCTTGAGCTCCCGCACACGGCTCAGCGTGGCCTTGCACTCGCCACTCAGCTGGCCAGCGTCAAAGCCCGGGCTCACGTCGATGGCCAAGGAGCGCAGCTGCTGCAGGGCCGAGAGCATCTTGGAGAGGCGCAGGGAGGTCAAGTGGCAGCCCGACAGGTTCACCTTCACCAGGCTACGACAGCGGGCCACGTGCTCGATGGTGGCACCCGACAGCCAGTAGCAGCCGGCCATGTTGAGCTGCTGGATCTCCCGGCCGATCTCCTTTACCAGCTGCTTCACTTTGTCCTCGCTCGCCTGCAGGAAAGGCCCGGGGATGGGGAAGGGCAGGGTGGTCAAGGAAGGAAAGGGGCTGAAGGACCCAGGCAACTCCTTCACCTTTGTCCTCGGGACACACTCTCCCCCAAGACAATCAGGGAGCCTCAAGGGGCCCCGCCGGGCTCACTACTCCAGCAGAGGACACTGGAGGGGAGAGCTAGCCCCTCCTTCCCCTCCCACATGCTTACCTACCACAGGCCAAGAATCAAAGAGTCCCCAGCGAGGTGGGAACCTAAAAATGGTGCTGCTGGTGTGGAAAAGTGTGGTGGTTTCTCAAAAAGCTGAACACAGAGTGACCATGTGACCCAGCAATTCCCCTCCTGAGCGTGCACCCCAGGGAATGGGAAAAACAGGGCCTCACTCCATGCTCCCCAATGTTTGCAGCAGCACTAGTCACAGGAGATGGAAACAACCCAACATCCACCAACAGACGGATGGGTAAACACAACGTGGTCTGCACACACGAGGAAAGACTACGCAGCCACGGAAGGGAGCGAAGCTCAGACACACGCCATGCAGGGTGAACCCTGACGATATCATACCAGAGGAAAGAAGCCAGTGCTAAAAGATCCCATGTTGTGTGTCCCACTTACACGAATGATCCAGAAGAGACAAATTCACAAGCAGACACACAACAGAGGCTACCAGGGGCTGGGGAAAAGGGACTAGGGAGTCACTTCATTGCATCCAGCGTTTCTGTTCAGGGTGTTGGAAAAGTTCTGGAAACACTGATGACAGTGACATACCACCACAAATGGATGTACCGTGTAACATACCGCAGCACGGTGCTTCCAAATGGTGGAGATGGTAAATGTTACATGACGTGGGGTTTTCTGAATCACACAATGCCATCATGCCCTGGAAACCTGATCCCTTACATCGCCTGCATTTTCACATCATTAACTTGATACAGTCTGGTTAGGTGGGCCACAGTACGTCTAGTGATGGAACCCAGGGGCCAATGGCTGGACATCCTGGCTGCTGCCAAGGAGGCCTTCATCAGGACACTACCCTGAGCGCCCGCACACATGACGTCCGTGTATCCCCGTCACTTCTCTAAGGTAGACTCACATACCCATGGCCACACAGGCACAGGACACACACATGGTCAGGGCTCCAGATACATGGTGCTACAGCATTACATTGGAGGGCACCTGCCCTTCCCTCTCCGGGAAAGAACCCTCCCAGGCAGGAAGCCTGACCTTGACTCCAGGGAGTCACCTCACCCTCCCCGCACACCCACACTCCCCCAGCAGAGAGGAGCACAGCATGCTCTCACAGAGAGAACCAAGCTCTGGAGGGGCCTCACTCGGGGTTCAATCATAGCTGTACAACCAGTGACAACAGTTAGGAATCTCTCCCACACTCTCCTGAAATATGGGTTCCAGTCAAGACCTCTACTGTTATCTTTAAGATATGGTGTTACTTGACTTTCAACAAAAGTTGCAAAGCAACCATAAAAAAGAATGAAATCTTGCCATTTGCAACAACCTGCATGGAGCTAGAGAGTACAATGTTAAGTGAAATAAGTCAGAGAAGGGCGCCTGGGTGGCTCACTCATTAAGCGTCTGCCTTCAGCTCGGGTCAGTCCCGGGATCGAGCCCCACATCGGGCTCCTTGCTTGGCGGAAAGCCTGCTTTTCCCTCTCTCACTCCTCCTACTCCTGTTCCCTCTCTTGCTGTGTTTCTCTCAGTCAAATAAATAAATAAAATCTTTTAAAAAAAGAAAAAAGAAAGAAAAAGAAATGTCAGGGAAAGACAAATACTGTATGATTTCACTCATATGTGAATCTAAGAAACAAAAGAGCAAAGGTAAAAAAACAGAGAGATAAACCAAGACACACCCTTAACTACAGAGAACAATAAGATGGTGATGGGGGGGCGCTGTTGGAGAAGAGGTGATGGGGAATGAGGAGTGCACTTGTGGTACACTGAAACTAATATAACACCATGTGTTAACTATACTGGAATTAAAACTTAAAAACATAATAATAAATTTGCAAGGTAGGGTGCCTGGGTGGCTCAAGGGGTTAAAGCCTCTGCCTTCGGCTCAGGTCACAGTCTCAGGGTCCTGGGATTGAGGCCCGTATCGGGCTCTCTGCTCAGAAGGGAGCCTGCTTCCTCCTCTCTCTCTGCCTGCTTTTCTGCCTACTTGTGATCTCTCTCTGTCAAAATAAATAAATAAAATCTTTTAAAAAAAATTTTGTAAGGTAATTACTGAGAAAAGGACAACCTTGTCCATAAGTGATGTTGGGACAACCATATGCAAATAAAGGAACTCTGGATCCTTACCTCTGACCACATACAGAGGTTAACACATCAGGGATCACTCCCTTACCCTGTAACAGCTAAAGCTATAAAACTTCTACAAGAGAAAGTAGGGCACCTAGGTGGCTCAGTGGGTTAAAGCCTCTGCCTTCGGCTCAGGTCATGATCTTAGGGTCCTGGGATCGAGGCCTGTGTCGGGCTCTGCTCAGTGGGGAGCCTGCTTCCTCCTCCCTCTCTGCCTGCCTCTCTGCCTACTTGTGATTTCTCTGTCAAATAAATAAATAAAATCTAAAAAAAAAAAAAGAAAAGAAAGAGAAAGTAGCAGAAAGTCTTCACAACCTCAGGTTTAACAGTTTTCTTCAGGGCGCCTGGGTGGCTCAGTTGGTTGAGTGACTGCCTTCAGTTTGGGTCATGGTCCCAGAGTCCCAGGAGCAAGTCCCACATCGGGCTCCCTGCACAGTGGGGGGCCTGCTTCTCCCTCTCTTACTCCCCTTGCTTGTGTTCCCTCTCTAGCTGTGTTTCTGTCAAATAAATAAATAAAATCTTAAAAAAAAAAAAAGTTTTCTTCAACAGATTACAAAAAACAAGAACTCA
>PITA01000270.1:155173-181406 GCA_004023965.1 Spilogale gracilis | reverse complement strand
TCTCTGTCAAATAAATAAATAAAATATTAAAAAAAAAAAAAAAAAAAAAGAGGAGCACAATTGTATGGGTTTCCACTCTGCCCCACTTCCTAGATCTCTGCTTCTCCAGTTGGCAATTTCTGGAACATGCCCTGCCTCATGCCTCCGACGCATCCCACAAGCCGTTCCCTCCACCAGACATGCCACCACACAAGGGCACCTGGGTGGCTCACTCATTAAGCGTCTGCCTTTGGCCCAGGTTATGATTCCGGAGTCCTGGGATCAAGCCCCGCATGGGGCTCCCTGCTCTGCAGGAAGCCTGCTTCTCCCTCTCTCACTCCCCCTTCTTGTTTCCTCTCTAGCTGTGTTTCTCTGTCAAATAAATAAATAAAATCTTAAAAAAAAAAAAAAATAACCACCACACAGGAAAACTACTACTTTCAGAACTTGGGTTCAAAGGCTCAAACACAGCGAAGCCCTCCCAGCGTCAGTCAAACAGGCTTAACTCACCCCTCACCCTGCCCCTTCCCTGCAGTACCAGGTACCCTCCTCCCCCTCCAGCCTCCTCTGCTGAACTGTCCCTAGTGGCTTATCTCCTCACTAGGCCAAGAATGGCTCCAGAACAGGGATCAATCACTTTTTAATTTCCAAGAGAAATTGGCACTGAACCTGGTGAGTCAACAAACCACTGCTTCAGAATCATTTGAAGCACTACAAGAAACTGGGAGTAATCTTGAGCATCTACGTTTTAAAGCCAGTAATGACTTTCAAAATAAGACCACCTCATTCTGGAATCCTACAGTGGGGAGAGCTGCACAACATTGTGAGTATATTTTTTAAAACTGCCTTGGGGTGGGGCGCCTGGATGGCTCAGTTGGTTGAGCGACTGCCTTCGGCTCAGGTCATGATCCCGGAGACCCTGGATCAAGTCCCGCATCGGGCTTAAAAAAAAACAAAAAACAACCTGCCTTGGGGTGCCTAGCTGGCTCGGTCAATGGAGCATGCAACTCTTGATCTCAAGGTTGTGAGTTCAAGCCCCATGATGGGCATAAAGCTTACTTTAAACACACACACTTTAAAACTGTGAATTTTGGGGTGCCTGGGTGGCTCAGTTGGTTGAGCAACTGCCTTTGGCTCAGGTCATGATCCCGGAGACCTGGGATCGAGTCCCACATCGGGCTCCCTGCTCGGCGGGAAGCCTGCTTCTCCCTCTCTCACTCCCCCTGCTTGTGTTCCCTCTCTGGCTGTGTTTCTCTCTGTCAAATAAATAAAATCTTAAAAAAAAAAAAAAAAAAAAAAACTGACTTTTGGGGATGCCTGGGTGGCACAGTCACTTAATCTGCCTTCAGCTTGGGTCATGATCCCAGGGTCCTGGGATGGAGTACCACATCAGGCTCCCTGCTCAGTGGGAAGCCTGCTTCTCCCTCTCCCATGCCCCCTGTTTGTGTTCCCTCTCTCATTGGGTCTCTCTGTGTCAAACAAATAAAAATCTTTAAAAAAAAACCCTAAAATAATAATAATAATAATAATAATAATAATACTGTGAATTTTATGCTGTGCAAACTATACATCAATAAATAAAGAGAACATCCCAGAAGGGACCTTGATCTCCACATCCAGGGTAGAACATGACGTCCATGAAGTACTAAGAGGCCTCACTGGCCAGGTCACTCATAGTGTCAAGCAGCAGAGGACTCTTTGTACCGGGACTCCATAAAGACCAAGGTACCAGCCCCTCAGCTCCTGCAAGTACACACAGTTGCCTGGAATCTGCTAACACAGCCAGGCTGTTTCTTTAAAAAGCTGTTGCTTTCTGGCCCCTCAATCCTACCACCAGTCTGCAGGTGTGTCCCACAACCTCCCCCTCAATCAAGGGGCCACTTCTTTTTTTTTTTTTTTAAGCGGCCACTTGGAAGCTAAACTCACTTCAAATGAAGAGGGGCGTCAGCAACCGCTGCCCACCCATTTCGAAGAAAATGCCTGAACTTCTAATTCCTGTTCCCCAGAGCACAGGCAAGCCCCTAAGACAGTTAGTGCACTCAAGGCTCCAAGTTCCAGATGATAAACAGACACACAAGTACCCATAAGTACACAAAAAGATAGGCAGGAAGCAACAAATGGAAAGACACTAATCAGAGTCCAGATCCCCCATACCCTGGTCTTCAGATTAAATACCTTGCACCACATTATAGGGACTCAGACTCAGACTTGTGGAGCACGGGAGAAAGGAATTCTGGGGTAAGCCAAAAGTCTCCCAGGTAAAATGGTTTTTCCTCCGTTAGTCCCCAAGTCACACAACAAGCAGGCGCGCAGAGAAGAGTGGGCTGAAACTGAGCATTCAGAAATAGAAGATGGGGTGCAGAGTGGACATGGAAGGCGAACTTCTTATAGCTCCAAGGGCTGAGCCCAGGTATAGGGGCATGGAAAAATGGCCTGACAGGCCTACTACAGGAGCATGGAAATTCTGGGGCGCAGAGGCGCGGAAGAACTCTGGCGATCACGACTGCAGGGCTGGGAAAGAGATGGAAAACCCAAAGGGGAGAGAGCTTGTGGCTTCCCAACAGGGTGAGGGCTTGGGGGCGGGACGAGGCAAGGATGTGGCAAAGCAGCAAGGCGAGAATAGGGATGAGAAGGGCCGGGCGAGGCCGAGGCCAGGGTCGGGACAGGAAGGACCTAACCCGGCCGACGCCAGGGTTGGGGTGGAAAGGGCCAAGCGCGACCGGGGTTGGGGTCGAGGTCAGGGAGGGAAGCGCAGAGCCGGACCGTGGTGGGGACGAGAAGGATAGAGCGCGTTAAGAGGTTGGATGGAAAGGACGCAAAGCGGACCGGAACGGGATGGGAAGGCCCAAGTGGAGCCAAGGCCGCGGGGCAGGTAGGAAAGCGGAGAGAGGCGCCGCCGTACCTCTCCGGAGCTGGCCATGTCGAAGGCCGGAGGGGCCGCGGCCGCGTGAGCCGCAGCCCCAAGGCCTCTCCCTGGTCCGCCAGGGATGCTCAAAGCCGCCGCGTCCGCGGCTCCACAGAGACCCCGGTAAGGGGCGGGGTCTCCCGCTACTTCCGGCGCCTGCCGCTACGCATTTCCGCTCGCCAGCCGGCGCGCAGTGCGCGGCTGCCATGTTGGGTGCGGCGCTGCTGTTTGGGGCCATGGTAAGGCGCGGGTTGAGCCCCTGGGTCCCGTTCAGCCGCAGCTGCTTCTCTGACCCGGGCTTCCCCTCCTCTGCTTGCTGCCTGCTCTTTTCCAGCCACACTGGTTTTCCCTGGCCCTCCCAGCACTCTCCTGCCTCCACGCCTTGGCGTTTGCGTCCGTGTGCCTGCAAGTGTGCAGGAACTACTTGTCAGACCTACCCGCCGCGATCGGCATCACTTCCTCCCTGCCGTCCACACCCACCCCTACCCCTTATCTTGTACTCTTCTCCATAGCCCTACGCACTTTTTGACCTACTGTGTCTTTTTTTTTTTCTTTATTTCTCTTTTGTTCTGTTTCGTAGTGTTCTCCCTGTACTCAGCGGTAGGAGTGCAGGGACCCAGGGACCTTCCCTGCCATGTCGTCGGGACCAAATAAATACCGGCTGGGTAGATGAACGTGTGGATGATGTGCCCTCAGCCGTAACGCTTTGTATGTAAAAACCATTTACGAATAAAAATCCTTGGGGAGCACTCGTGGATGACCCTGAGCACGTGTATGTTTCCTGCGGTTGATGGTACAAAGTACCACAGCCTGGGGGATCTGAAACCACAGAAATGTATTCTCTCACAGTTGGGGTGGCCCAAGGTAGAAAATGAAGATGTCAACTGGGCCATGCTCCAGCGGCTCGAAAGAAGCATCCATTCTTGCTCTTCCTAGCTTTGGGTGGTGGCCAGCAATCCTTGGAGGTCCTTCACTTGCAGGGGAATCACTCCAATTTTGACCTGTCTTTGCAGGGCCATCTTCCTTTGTGTGTGTGCGCGCGCGTGCACGCACATGTACAGGAGTGTGTATCCTTTCTTATAGATGCCAGTCCTGTTGGATTTAGGATCCACCTTAATCCAGCATGACCTTATCTTAACTAGTGACCTATGCAAAGAGATTGTATCCAAATAAGGCCAATTCTGAGATTCTGGGTGGGCAGGAATCTTTGGGAGACACTTACTCAACCTACTACATCAGGTTTCAGATACTCCCCCAGGCCTCATTTACCTCCCACCCCACTGGGTTGAGCCTGTTAGTATCAAGAGGCCCTTGATGAGCTCCTACTGTGGGTGGACCATCCTGGGAGCAGGCACAGTCCTTGCCTCAAAGAGTTCGTGGTTTAGTCCATAGTTAAATACAACTTCAGGCATAATAAACCTGAGTGTTCACGGAGGCGCCACTGTTTACTACTGAAGCCTTGACGATGGAGCCCAACTGTGACCTAGGCATGCACCAGGAGTTTCTGTGGCCCACGTTTCTCCTCCAGTCCTAACTCCTGACCCATTTCTCCTTTTCCCTACAGTCAGTAATCAGGTATGTTTTTCACTGTGGTGGAGGTGTTTATTTTCTGTCCCCCTAGGGAAGAGGCCACTGTTAGCCAAAACAGGCTTGAGCGATGGAATGTAGAAAGGGCCCACAGGCACCCCTGGCTGAATACCAGCAGGCCCATCACGTGGCCCACCTCAAACTATTCCATGGGCCCTAATTCACCAATGGGCTACTTACAACTGGGTACAGTTACCAAAAAAGGGAAAATGCCCTGTCACCTCACCTTATCCCCTTTAAAAACAGGCCCCACCCACTGCCTCCTGGCAGACAGGCTCTGCGGTTGCTGTCCGGTCCGCCACTCCCTTGCGGGTGTATTCAGTAAACTTTTGTCTCCTTTGTTCTGCCTCAGGTGAATTCTTTCATGGCCTGTGCCACGGGCTTCCATGCGATCTTCTCCCCACATCTGGGGGTCCTCATCCGATCAGGGGAGACACCACATTTAGACACCACACCCCCACCAGAACAGAGCTTGGCAATAACAGGCCCCCGATAAACCACTGTCAACTAAACGACTGATTACATGACACGAGCCATTTAAGTGTCCAACACAGAGGAATGATTCACAAACCCTAACTGCTGAGAGTCCTGCGTTTCCCACGTTCTCAGCTCTGAGGAGCATTTAGTTGGAAACCACTGAGTGTAAGTGCCAGGCAACCAAGGTGGGGAGTCAGTTCCAATACCTCACTGTTCTTACCCACTCAGGGGTGGTTTCCAGGTTTGAGGGATACTTCCGGTCACAGCACTCCCAGTGGCTCCTGCTCCGAGAGACCACCCCTGCAATGCCTGGCTTGCCTGAGCCAGGTCTGAGCACCTGGCAGTGTGTTCCCCAAAAACCTGGAAAGGATGCAGGGAAGGTGCTGGTCTTGGTTATCTCCCATCTCCCCCAATTCATCTCGATGTGGGGTTTGGAGAAAAGCTCTTTCCTAATATAAATGGCAGTGGCCAACCATTCCCCCCACCTGGGCTTGTTACTCACACTTTCCACGTGGGACCCTATTGGAAATGTCACAGAACTTTGGCGGGTAAGCCCTATTATTACCTGTCTTGCAAAAGAAGACACGAGTCGGAGTGAGTAGCAGATCCGAGCTCACAGCGTCTCTACTCCAGAACCCAGAGGTTTGGGAGAGGCAGAGCGTGCCCTCTAGTTCCATGTCCTTAGGTATACTGAGCAGAACCTCAGAACCCCGGGAGGCTGCAGTGAGGGGCAGGTGGAGCCCGCTGAAGGCACTCAAGGCAGGGAAAGGCCCACCAGGAGAGCTTCCACACCTGCTGCAGTGCCGAAGTCCTCCCCTTTGGGAGGACCTCATCCCACCAGAAGTTTTGAAAGCAGCCATACCTTCCCTAAGCTACTCCCACTGCAGACAGAATGACCTTTTATTTTATTTTTAAAGACTTTACTTGAAAAAGAGGGAGAGAGAGCACAGGTCGGGGTGTGGGGGAGAAGGAGAGGGAGAAGTGGACTCTCCACTGAGCAGAGAGCCCAACGTGGGGCTTCACCCAGGGCTTCATCCCAGGACCCCCGAAATCATGACCTGAGATGGAGTCAGATGCTTAACCGGTTGACTGAAGTGCCCCCAGAATGACCTTTTAAAACTGTGCGTGTAGAGGTGAAAAGTGACTTTCTCAGAGGAAACCAGCACACAGATGTTCACTGCAGCTTGAGTCATAATTTCCAAAACTTAGAAACAACGACGATGGCCTTTGGTAAGTACGTGATGAATAAATAAACTGTAGTCCATCAAGACAATGGAATTCTTTTTTTTTTTTAAGTAATCTCTATGCCCAACATGGGGCTCAAACCCACAACCCCTAGATCAAGAGCCGCAAGCTCCAGTGACTGAGCCAGCCAGGCGCCCCCAGACAGTGGAAAATCACTCAGCACTAAAAATAAGTGATCTATCAAGCCATGAAGACATGGAGGAAACGTAAATGTTACTAAGTGAAAGAAGTCAATCTGAAAAGGTTGCATATGGTATGATTCCAACTATACATTTTGGAAACAACAAAACTCTGGAGAGACAAAAAGAATCCTGGTCTCTAGGAGTCAGGGAAGGGAAGAGATGAACAGCTGGAGCATAGAGGACTTTTAGGCAGTGAAACTACTCTGTATGTTACTCTCGTGACAGATGCATGTTGAAACCCATGCAATGAGAACACCAAACCCAGGGTGCCTGGATGGTGCAGTTGGTTGAGTGTCTCACTCGATTTCAGCTCAGTTGTTAATCTCAGGGTCAAGTTCAAGTCCCGTATTGGGCTGCAGCATGGACCCTGCCTAAAAAATAGTAATAATAGGGGCGCCTGGGGTGCCTGGGTGGCTCAGTGGGTTAAGGCCTCTGCCTTCGGCTCAGGTCATGATCTCAGGGTCCTGGGATCGAGGCCCGCATCGGGCTCTCTGCTTGGCAGGGAGCCTGCTTCCTCCTCTCTCTGCCTGCCTCTCTGCCTGCCTATGATCTCTCTGTCAAATAAATAAATAAAATCTTTAAAAAATAATAATAATAATAGGGGCGCCTGGATGGCTCAGTTGGTTAAGCGACTGCCTTCGGCTCGGGTCATGATCCCGGAGTGCCGGGATCGAGCCCCACGTAGGGCTTCCTGTTCGGTGGGAAGCCTGCTTCTCCCTCTCTCACTCCTCCTGCTTGTGTTCCCTCTCTCGGTGTGTTTCTGTCAAATAAATAAAATCTTTAAAAAAAAATACTTAAAAAAATAGTAATAATAGGGCACCTGGGTGGCTCAGTGGGTTAAAGCCTCTGCCTTCGGCTCAGGTCATGATCTCAGGGTCCTGGAATGGAGGCCCGCATTGGGCTCTCTGCTCAGCAGGGAGCCTGCTTCCTCCTCTCTTTCTGCCTGCCTGCCTGTCTGCTTGTTATCTGTCAAATAAATAAAATCTTTTTAAAAAAGACAAAATGAGTACTTTTTTCCTTTTTTTTCTTAATCTGTATTTCTTAGTTTTATTTCCCTGTTTTATGGAGGTGCCATTTGCTGGGTTTCAATGTGGGTGTACACCTGCGACCCCCCCATCATGAGCACCTGCATCCTTCTGTGGTCCCCCATCCTTCCTCGCGCACAGCCTCTGCTCTTCCTCCTCGTCACAAGTAGTCATTGTGCCTTCACTTGGTGGCCTGATCGGTTTCTCCGTTACACTGGGTCCCTCATGCAGGCACATCTGCTTTCTTCTCCACTGCACCCTCAGTTCCTGGCACAACGCCCGGTACAAATAGTGGTTGGCTAGAGGAAGGAAGGAGGGAAGGAAAGAGGGAGGGCAGGCAGGCCTCGCATACACTGGGCCCTTAATCAGTGCTTATGAAATGCCTAAGTGACCCAAGGTGGAAGCTTCTAGCAGAGCCCAGGGCTTATCACTGCCCCTGAATGGGATCAAGAGAGCTGGAACTGGCCTGGGGGCTGAGGACCTTCCATTTCAGCACCTGCTGCCCAGGCTTGAGACAGAAGCATCCTGCACATGCTGCTGTCCCACCTCCTCCCAGCCAGGTGTCCGGCTACGTGGAGGTCAGAGAGGTAGCCCAGGGCCCCTGGAGGAATGGGACTGGCCCACGCCACACACCCACTGTTGTTTTAGCTACTGAACCAGGAAAACCCGCCGAGGTAAGCTCAGGAGGTCTGTCAGGTCCACTTTGGTTTTGGAAGGTCTTACAAGTGTCTCCTTCCTCTGACAGCCACCTTGTATTGAGTACAACTAGTTGCATCCCTCACAACCTGCTTAAAGTCCGTCAGACCAAGGCACGGGGTATCCCACCCACATGAGGGCCTCCGTTCATCTTCCGTGAGATGGGAGGCAAAGGGCCACCTGATTCCCAAAGGCCACAGCTCAAGAAGGGTGGAGGGAGCGCTGGGTTCATGGAGGGAAGCGCAGGCCCCCCCTTCCAGGCCTCAAATCTGGACTGACTTGGGGTTGGATTCTGGGCCTCTAACTCCCTCTGTAAATACAAGGGCAAGGGGCACCCTCTCTGAGGGTCCTCTTCCACTTTGCAGCCCACTCACAGCTTCTACCACAAGGCAGACAAACCAGCCTTGGGAGCACTGCATGGCAAACTCAGAAACTGACACCCAGCCTCAGGCAGACCCTGTCCCCAACCAGGAGCCCAGCCCCTGCAGGTCTTTAGAGGAAGCATGCCAAGCCTGTCACACAGAAAGATAGCCATCACAAGTCAGAACCCAGACCTTCAACAACTCTCCCCCAGTCAACCAGAACATTCTCTGCTAAATGACATGCCCCAAACCCAGGCCCTGGACACCACCAAGGAGCTGCCCTACAGAACGGTCCCAAGGTCCATCTTCCGCTGTGTGGCAACTAACTGGAAGTGTGCTGGAGGTCAAGGTGGAACCCTACCCTCGGAGTCTGTGCCAGACCCACCAAGGAGGATGACAGCAGCAGACACTAAAGGTATGTGGTCCAGGCGGCCCCACTGCAGGACGACATGAAGCTCAGGGCCCAGCGCCAGAGGTATGGCACCTGGGTCACCTCATTTCCCATCCACATAGCCCAGGCCTCCCACTTTCCCTAAACATCTGGACCTCAAACTTAAAAACAGGGGTGCATAGTGGACAGGTCAGGGGCCAGGACCCCTAATTCCTTCTAACCATGTCTCACCCTAGGACTATTCAGTATCAGGGTTCAATGCACCTTGAACCGCCTTCCCTTTGAGGTAGGGATGGCTTGGTCCCCACTGCCCCACCGTTCTCCCAAAAACCCAAGAAGCCACATCTCCTTTCTTTAAGGTGTGCACTTTATTGAACTGGTCTCGTCAGTGTTGTACAGGGAAGCCCTGGCTGCCTCGTGCCTCAACCCCACTCCCAGGGAGACCAAAAAGCCTTCATAAATCTTAAATTGGAGGGGACAAAAAAGGGGGGCCATGATGGCAGACCATTCAAAATAAATCAAAAAGAACAAGTATTAAGGCGAAGATAAAAAAAAATTTGGACTACATAATTTACACAAAAGCATTTCTACCACCCTCCCATGTGGACTCGGCAAGGACTGGCCCTTCTCCTCAGGGAGAAATGGAGTCGCTTTTGGGAAGGCAAAGGACTTCCTGTAACAATGCATCTCACGATATTTGGAATGACTATTAAAAAAAAAAAAACAAAACCAACAACATACAAAAGTCCTCGGCCACACTGTAGAACTTTGGGGATGCTCGCTCCAACCAACTGCTGTCACCTTCGCCGTTCCAGTTTTTAAATCCTGAGTCAAGCGCCAAAAAAAAAAATAAAAAATAAAAAAATAACCCCCCCAAAAAACGAAAATTTCAAAAACCAAGATTAAAAAAAAAAACAAAAACAAATAAAGCCATGCCAATCTCATCTCGTTTTCTGCGCAAGTTAGGTTTTGTCAAGAAAGGGCGTAACGCAATTTAAGTAACAGTCCGCCTAGAAGCATTTGCGGTGGACGATGGAGGGGCCAGACTCGTCGTACTCCTGCTTGCTGATCCACATCTGCTGGAAGGTGGACAGCGAGGCCAGGATGGAGCCCCCGATCCACACAGAGTACTTGCGCTCAGGTGGGGCAATGATCTGGGGGAGGAAGGGGACAGTTAGCGTGAGGAACCTGGGCATGCCCACTGGAGCCCGTCCAGGCTGGCCGACCAAGTACCCACCTTGATCTTCATCGTGCTGGGTGCAAGGGCAGTGATCTCCTTCTGCATCCTGTCAGCAATGCCAGGGTACATGGTGGTCCCGCCGGACAGCACCGTGTTGGCGTAGAGGTCCTTGCGGATGTCAACGTCACACTTCATAATGGAGTTGAAGGTAGTTTCGTGGATGCCACAGGATTCCATGCCTGAGAGAAAACAAGCCAGACTTAGCTTCCGGGAGTGGCCACAAGGGTGACCCCTCTGCGGCAAGGGGAAGAAGGCAGGCGGAGTTCACTTACCCAGGAAGGAAGGCTGGAAGAGCGCTTCCGGGCAGCGGAACCGCTCGTTGCCAATGGTGATGACCTGGCCGTCAGGCAGCTCATAGCTCTTCTCCAGGGAGGAGCTAGAGGCCGCGGTGGCCATCTCCTGCTCGAAGTCCAGGGCCACATAACACAGCTTCTCCTTGATGTCACGCACGATTTCCCGCTCGGCGGTGGTGGTGAAGCTATAGCCACGCTCCGTGAGGATCTTCATGAGGTAGTCTGTCAGGTCCCGGCCAGCCAGGTCCAGACGCAGGATGGCGTGGGGCAGAGCGTACCCCTCGTAGATGGGCACAGTGTGGGTGACCCCATCCCCGGAGTCCATCACGATGCCAGTGGTACGGCCAGAGGCGTACAGGGACAGCACAGCCTGGATGGCCACGTACATGGCTGGGGTGTTGAAGGTCTCGAACATGATCTGTAGGGAGAAGAACCAGGTCACATTCGGGTAAACAACCAGAGGGGGGGGTCAGGCCAGACTGGGGACATGCAGAAAAGTGCAAGAAACACAGCTGAATGTGCTGGGGATCCCGGGATGGGGATTCACTTCAGACCTATTGTGCACCTACGAAATACACACTCCAAGGCCACTCGATACCAGCCTCATTGGCTTGATCACACCAGTGTTAGTACCTACAACCCATAGCATTTTATAACCTCAAACACCTAATCAGAAAAGCAAACAGGAGAAAGATTCCGTCTGGGAAAAAGCAAATAGAACCTGCAGAGTTCCAAAGGAGACTCAGGTCAGAGAAGAAAGTCCTAGAAGAATGGCAGAAGAAAGAACATGTGAAACAAGGGCGTGGCACAGAAGCAAGAAAGGATGGGGCGGCCACCCATGAAGGCCAGCAGGCCACTGACCTGGGTCATCTTCTCACGGTTGGCCTTGGGGTTCAGGGGGGCCTCGGTCAGCAGCACAGGATGCTCCTCGGGGGCCACACGCAGCTCGTTGTAGAAGGTGTGATGCCAGATCTTCTCCATGTCGTCCCAGTTGGTGACGATACCGTGCTCGATGGGGTACTTCAGGGTCAGGATGCCTCTCTTGCTCTGGGCCTCGTCGCCCACATAGGAGTCCTTCTGGCCCATGCCCACCATCACACCCTGCGGAGAGAGGGGTGAGGCGCCCTGAGCACCGGCCCGGGACCACCGACCGCCACCCGAAAAGCCAAAGGCCACGCCCTCTCCCGCGAGAAAACCTGCTCGCCGGGAGGAGAGACCCCATCTACCCCCCCCCCCGACACACACACCCAGATGAGCCAAGGCCGGCGCCCTACCTGGTGCCTTGGGCGGCCCACGATGGAGGGGAAGACGGCCCGGGGGGCATCGTCGCCTGCGAAGCCGGCTTTGCACATGCCTGAGCCGTTGTCGACCACGAGCGCAGCGATATCGTCATCCATGGCGAACTGCGGGGGGAGCTGGGCTTTGAGCCTGGGGTCGGGTGGGGCCGCCCCCGCCCAGACAACTTCCGGCGCGCGGCGGCCTCGAGCCGCCAGGGGGCGCAGGCGCGCGCCCACATTGGGGACAAAGGCGGCCCGGCCGGCAGCGTTATTACCATAAAAGGCAAACGCTGGTTAGAGACGACTCCGCCGCGCGCGGCAGGAAGCCAGGCCTCCGCCCCCTCCCCGCCCGGGGCTGGCTCCGCCTCCGCCTCGTTTAAAAAAGCGCCGGCCGGACTGGCGCTCGGCGGCCACGCCCGCGGGAGCCGGCGGCGCGAGGAGGAAATACGCGCAGGCGCCCTCACGCCGCGGCGGCCCCACCCCTTCCGGCGGGCCGCACCGCCTTCAACCCTGCCGCGGCTCCCGGCCCGAGCGCGCAAGCGCACGCGCAGCCGTGTCCCCAGCCCCCACCCGGCCGGCGGACCCACCGCGGCCACCCACCCGCCCACCCACCCACCATTCCTGGGACAAAGGCCCGCGGCCGCTTCGGCTGGGACCGCGGCACGCCGGGCGCGCGCAGTGCGAGCGCAGTCCCGGCCCTAGCAAGGAAGGGAGCGCGAACCCACTTGCTGGTCCCCGGCGGCTCTCTCCCGGTGCGAGGCCGGAGGCCGAGGGGCCCGCCCGGAGAAGGGGGGGAGGCGCGGGGCCGCAGTGCGCCACGGCCAGCCCGGGAACCTACCTGAGGGCGGTGTAAACCGGCGGCGGCAGCGGCGGAACGGCGAGGGCGAGAGGCCTGTGCTCGCGAGGTGGACGCGGTCTCGGCGGTGGCTGCGCGTCGCGCCGCCGGGTTTTATAGGGCGCAGCCGCGGCCGCTCGAGCCATAAAAGGCAACTTTCGGAACGGCGCGCGCTGATTGGCCCCGCGCCGCTCACTCACGGGCCTCGAAGCACAGTGCAGCATTTTTTTACCCCCTCTCCCCTCCTTTTGCAAAAAAAAAAATAGAGAGAGAAGGAGCCGAGCTGGGAGAGAGCGAGAGCGAGATTGAGGAAGAGGAGGAGGGAGAGTTTTGGCGTTGGCTGCCCTTGAGTGCTGGGCCCGTGGGCCACCGCCCCTCTGGGCAGTGCCTCATCCGGGCCTTCTCGTGTTCTCCACTTCAGGACCCTCTGGGTGTGGGCGACACAGAGCAGTGAGCACCCAGTGGGCAAGGGTCAGCATGGCTGCAAGGGTCCCCGGTTTCTGTGGGTGCATGCTTAAGGAGCAGTTGCAGGGGAAGCGTTGGTTCACATTAACTCCACTCCCTAGAAAGCCTGGATTGGGGGCGTGCGGGCGTTCGGGGGAAGCTCTGGCTGGGGGGCCCAGCTTGCTAAGTGAAGGGCATTACTACTCAGACACCTGGAGCTGAGAGGTATGGTGTGCTGTGGGGGAGTCAGAGGGCTTGTGGCCTCTTAGCAGCGTTCTCAGGCCCCAAAGGCAGGAGAGGCATCCCAAGCAAGTGGCTGGAAGTTCCCGGTGAAGAGGGCTCCAAGCCTCCCCTGCTGCAGGCCTGGACAGAGGTGGGCTCTGTAGAGCAGAGAAACTGTTCCTATGGAACCAAGCTGCCTCCAAGAGCTGCCTGCTCACACCCAGCCCAGCCCAGCCCAGCCTGAGCCGTTAGCCCATGACCCAGGCAGCTGCCACGCGAAGGCAGGCAGGGCTGCTCTGCACTGCTCTGGGGCCCACCATCCATCGTCTGTCTGTCATGGGCAGCTGCAGCTGAACTTCAGTCCTGGACCATCTGGAGCCTGCCAAGGACCCTTAATGGCCCAGAGATGAGTTAGTTGAGGGGGGGGGGGTGACAGGGACAATAGCTGAAGACCCTCTGTCCTCAGAGGAGACTCTCTCCTTGTCACCCTTTCCTGCCCTGGGTCCCTCCACCAAACATTGGGCAAGATCTGGGTGCCCAGGAGTGTTTTGGGTGGTTCCCTGCTCTGAGAGTTGCCAGTCTGGCAGGCAGAGCCGGTACCCAGATGGTGGCCAACAATGATCGCTGTGTAGCCAGAAGCCTAGGGCCCCGGGGGACCCCAGAGGGATGTCTGGCTCGGCCTAGAGGACTGTGTGCATTTTCTTGGAGGTGCTGATAGGAAGCTGAATTTTCACACAGAAAACAGGAAGGGTGATTTAGGTAGGGGTGCTGGCCTATAGCCACTGGTCTGTTTCTGGGAACCCCAGGCCTGCCCAGGGTTTTGCAGCACGTAGTAGGTGGTTGTAAGCTATGTGTTGAAACCAGTGACCCCTTCATCCATATACGGATGTGCAGTCTGGTCATGCCCACCACGGGTGGCTGGTAGCAGGTCACTGCGGAGTTGCAGAAGTCACGGCAGGGTGGGAGGGGTGGCCATCTCCCAGCGTGTAGCATTATAGTCAGGCTCCGAGCCCCATGGCAGCATCCCCAGATTACTGCTAGGAACTCGCTGTGTGCAGTTCTCCCATTGCTGCTCTGAGCTTGGGGGAATGTTCCCAGCCCGTCCACTCCCTGCCTGCCAGGGACTGCCCTGTCCCTGGCCTTGTAGCTCTCAGTCGTGGGCATCTGGCCAGCCAGCTGCCTTGGGGCCCACCACCCCTGCAACTCAAAAAGTTTTTTAGCCTGAAGTGAGGGCTGCTTGTGGCTATTTGCTGATCCTGGAGGGGTGCTGGGCAGGCTGGGACCAGGCCTGCAGGGCTGGGGGCAGGAGGCTAGGGGCTGCCATCTCACTTCACCAGAAATGGGCCAAGGGGCAGGAGCACCAGTCCAACGTGACCTCAGACTGAAACACTCCTGGCCCAAGTCTGCAGGGGCCATTTCCTGGAGCTCTCTTAGACAGCCCTCAAGGCCCATCCCAGAAGGCCCCTCTGTGGGGGCACCCTTTGGCCTCTGCAGCCTATATGGCCCTCCCACTTAAGACCACTGCATTTGGCCGGCCTTCACAACTCAGCCTCCCCCTCCAGACTGTGAGCCCTGCCAACCACCTCCTCCCACCACACCCTCCCCAGAAACCTGCACTGGTGAATGAACAAGTGACTCCTGGGGTTTCCTCAGCTCTCAGAAAGGACACCAGGAAGACAGAGGGCTGGGAGGGGGGCTGTGCTGCAAGCCTAGGGGAGAGGGGGAGGAGAAAAAGAGGAAGTGGAGCCTGTGGGGAGGAAGGGGGAGGAGACATGCGGGAGAGGAAGTGAACAGGTTCTTCACTTGGGAACTTTGCCCTTGCAGGGAGATTTCCGAGCTGTCACTGGAGCAGGTACGCAGCCCCTTAGCCTTAGCTTGGCTCAGCCAATAGGGACTTCGCCTGCTTTCCGGGGCTTTTTTTCTCTTGTGGTTCCCCCACCCTGCAAGGCGTCCAAGCAGGGGACACTTATAGTCCTCCCAAAGGATGACTCCTCCCTAGAGAAACTGACATGTGGCTTCTGGACTGTTGACTCCAGGAGGGTGGAGACGCTGCACTGAGCAGGTGCTCTGTGAAGGCTAATGGATGGATGAAGGCATGGAACACTCTAGCAAACACATGTCCTCTTTACAGATGGGGAAACTGAGGCAGGACGGAGTCCAACGTGAAAGACACTAGGCACAGGGTTCCAGGGAGCCTCACATTGCACCTTCCTGGTAAAGTGTCCCCTGGGTCTAAAGGCCATTCCAAAGTCTGAGTTCTTGGATCCCACTTCCCTCCTCAGTGCTTATCTCCTAGAGTCCAGAGAGAACAGCCACCAGCTTTTGGTCACACAGCAATGGCTCCTGAGGCCCCAAGCCTGCAGTATGCACCACCTCTTTCCCCTGCCCTCCTCCACTGTTCCTAGGATACTCTCCAAAGGAGATTCTGGACCTCAGGATTTCTGAGGGACTGGACTCAGGTTCCTGTGCTCCCTGCCCAACTTTTCCTATGTCTCTGGGCCAGCTCTTTGGGATACCCTCTCCAGGAAGCGTGCCATGATTTCCTCCTTCCGCTGTCATAACAACAGTAGCTTTCCTGCCCAGGGGAAACAACCCAGCTGGGATCGCACAGCAAGGGCACAGCCAGGAGTCAAACCTCCTGGATCACACTGCTCTTACATCCAACACACTAGCACCAACCAACCAAAGATGCTTCCAGAGTGGAATAGCACCAGGCACTGTTTTCGGCAACACCCTGCAGAAAGCAGGTGTGATACCGGAGCCAGACCTCAAATGAGAGAGCAAAAGAGAACTTGCTCGGCCACCTATGAGAGAGAGAGCAGCAGGTTTCCTCAGGAAGGAGGTTGCTCTTTATTTTATCTTTTTTTAAAGATTTTATTTATTTGACAGATCACAAGTAAGCAGAGAGAGTGGAGGAAGCAGGCTCCCTGCCAAGCAGAGAGCTGGACAACGGGCCTCGATCCCAGGACCCTGAGATCATGACCTGAGCCGAAGACAGAGGCTTTAACCCACTGAGCCACCCAGGTGCCCGAGGGCGCTCTTTAAAGGGCAGAGACCTCTGCCAACTGCAAGAGGCTAGCCACCAGCTGAAGGGGTCCCCGGAGGCGGGAAGGCTGGGCTGGGTCCTGTTATGCTCTCCTGGGCGACAGCCAGAGTCTCGGTCCCCACCCAGGCTTGGCTTCTGGCCATATTCTCCCAGGGCCTCAGCTGGCCCCAGGCTACCCTGCTCCCTGAAAGTTATCCCCCCAAGGGGGATCCCTACCCTGGAGAACCTGGGAACTTCTGATACTCCTTGGGAGAGTTTTTAAAAATCCTTGAAAACTACCCGTCCCTCTTCCTGCACCCCAGGGCACTCTGAGAAAGGCCAGGCCCTCCTGGGAAGTTCCCAACCTTGCTTACTGAACTGGATTGAATTTTCAGAAATAGAAAGCAAGGTTCCTTGGACTCCCCCACCCGTTTACACTCAGGAGGTGAGCCCATTCTTCTTGTTCCAGAGCAGCTGCTGAGAGGGCTTGCTGTCCCCATTCCCCAGAGCAGAATCCCAGGAGACCCAGATAGACCCTGAGTGTTGACAGGGACCTGAAGACCCTCCCAGGCAAACTGGGGGGTATGCAGGTTTTGGGGGGGGGAGGCTGGGGCATTCCGGCCTCCCTCACAGTTGTCCTGGGAGGGTCTCGAAGCCCACTCATCACCACAACTCACCTGCAATGGCTGGTGACCTGCCCAAAGCCACCTGGGGACTAAGGTAGCCCTCAGACAGGAGGTCCTTTTATTTTGCAGATCAGGACCTGAAAAGCCAGGTGACAACAGGTCAGATCAAGTGGGGTGGGGTCAGCAGCAGCTTCAGGGTCTGTTGGTGTTCTGGAGGCTACCTGCCCAGGCCCCTGGGATGTGGACAGAAACACCCAGCGGGAATCACGGGGACAGGACTACACCTTAGGCTTCTGTCCCTGGTTTGGGAAAGAAGGCAGGGGGCATCTGGCCCACAGGGTGTCTGGAGCAGTCTGTGACGTGGGGTCTGCATTCCCAGCTCCCAGACTGAGCCCCCAGAGATCTGGTCAGAGCCTCAACCCCTCCTGGCAGGGTGGCCTTCTCCCTGCTACTCTTCTGGCTGGCCCAGGGGCCTAGAATGCCTGAGGAGTTGGGGGAAGGGAGGGAGGGAGGGAGGGAGGGGCACCCCTCCTGGAGGGCCTAAGGAAGTGAAAGGGGAACGTAGAAGGGGGAAGGAGGTGTTGGAAAGTGCAGGTGGGCGGAGCCAGCTGACTCAGAGGCCAGGCTCACTCACCTCAGGGCTAAGCGGGGCCTACTGTCCCAGAGAGACCCTGAGGGCCTGCTCTGACCAGAGCAGAGCCTGCGTCACTGCCAGAAATCTCACCTCACCCCTGCCAGCCCAGCAGGAATCTCCCCATTTCTCAAACTCACAAACTGAGACCAGCGACCACGGGGCTCGGTCTCAGAGTTAACTGCACACCATCACCTGACCACTACGCTGCCAGGGGGCAATGGCCTAGCCTGGGTCCCCGTGGCTGCGCTCAGCCCCCCTGCCTGGCCGTGGGGAACCCCCATGGGGCTCCACCTGGGGCACTCCCCTCGCTGATGCTGCTCTTCCTGCCACGGGGCCTGGGGCCCATCCAAGTGGAAACCCGATCGGTCATGGCCACAGGGCTGTGTCACCACAACTCGCCTGCAACGGCTGAAATCTCGGAGGCTGTTGGGCTTGCCGGCAACCTGAGCCGGCTCTGTGGCTGAGCTTCCTGATGTCTCCCCATGCCTGGTCCTTTGCCAGTTGCTGGGGACACCGGGGGACCCCTGGGGATGCGGTCCTGATTGGATGAGGTTGGTCCTGGGCTAACTCAGAGAAGGGACAGAAGTCATGGGCTCTGGTTCCATGGATCAGGCAGAGGAAAGGTTTCCCCAGCAGACTGGCTTCCACTGGGAGCTAGTAGCAGCAGCCAGGGCCCCCCTTCCCTTCATTTCCAGGGTCCTGAGGGAATCACTGTGGCTGTCTAAGGACGTCACTTGGGGTGCTGAGACCCCTAGCATCAGGGATGACAGTGGGGGGGGTGGTACCCAGGTGTGCTCATACCTCTAACCTGGGCCCAGGTAAGGTTTAGGGATAAGCCTGCTGTGCCTGGGCTGGCCACATGCTGTGCCCTCTTAGCAAAGCCAGGGTGAAGGGGGGCCCAGAGCAGGTGGGGTACCCTCCCCCCCTCCATGAGGCCCCACAGAATAGCTCAGCACAGCATCTTTTGGGGACTCCAGTCTTTCCTTCTTAGAACCACATTGAGGCTCCATGCTAAGATTCTGTTCTGCCACTCACCCCTTGGATGTCCTTGGACGGTGACTCAGCATCTCTGAGCCCACCAGGGTCCCTAAGACCATATGTAGATGGCACTGTCTGGGTGATCATTCTGGGCCTTTCAGCAGCTTGTCACAGACCCTTGTCACAGCTGGCTACCACCCACTCCCTTAACAGAAGAGAAACCAAAGTCCAGAGATGGGCAGAGGCTTGCCCAGAGTCACACAGCCCGTGTGGCAAGCCAGAGCCCAGGCCTGGAAGCCTGGAGGTCTGCAGTTTGTGTGCTGCTGAGGGGCCCAGGGTGTCTGTCCGAAAGGATACATGACTGTGCTCCCCATAGCCAAAGGGATGACAGCTCTAAGGCGACCTGAGAAGGCCCTAGCTGCATGCACAGCTCCCGCGGCCGCTTGGGGCCTATCTCCCCAGGATGGAAGCAGCGCGCTCTCGCCTTCCCCACCTGGCCAAACCCAGTCCTTCCCACGGGCTCATTCCTGGTCCCTCTCAGAGCATATGACCTTCAGGTCCCTCGAAGGGTCTGGCTCAAGAGGGAGTGGCGCCCCCCTTTGCAGCCCCCTATTTGCCCTGGGGTCCCCTCTCTGCAGGCTGGTGCATCCTGGTGCCCAGCACCCAGCAGGCAGCAAGTCTGCAGAAGCAGACAAAAAGTTCTAAGTGTCCAGCTCTGTCATCTCCCCTGTGGGGGACACGGCAAAGGCCGCTGGGCCAGTGGCCTCGGACAAGTTGCTCACCTACAGAGTCTCAGAGCTGTGGGGACAGAACAGGAGATTGAAGGGAAATGCTGGGCCTGCCCGGAGCGAGTGCAGGGTGGGCACATGCTGGTGACCTTGGTCAGGCAGACTGTGGCCCTGTGGCCCTGTGGCCATGAAAGTCCTAATACCGGGCACCTGAGTGGCTCAGTGGGTTAAAGCCTCTGTCTTCGGCTCAGGTCATGATCTCAGGGTCCTGGGATCAAGGCCCAGTCGGGCTCTCTGCTCGGCAGGGAGCCTGCTTCCTCCTCTCTCTCTGCCTGCCTCTCTGCCTACTTGTGATCTCTCTCTCTCTGTCAAATAAATAAATAAAATCTTAAAAAAAAAGAAAAGAAAAGAAAGTCCTAATACCTCTTCTTCATCCAGGCTTGCAGAAGGGGCCAGGAGGTGAGGGGCTCACCAACCTTGTGGCCACCTCTTGGTTGGTACCCCGCCAGGCCAGCTCCAGGTCAGCTCTGGAGGTGGGGGAGGAGAGTGCTGGGGAAGCCCCCTCCCCCTCCCAGCATGTGTGTAACATATCTGAGCTCACAAGACAAATCAACATCTCCTACTGGTCCCCAAGCTTGTCACACACAGAGCAGGGCCCTTGAGGGGTTGGGTGGTGGGGAGGAGAGAGCCAGCGACTGCCACCTTCTCCCTCATGTCCTTCTGGATTGTTTTTCCACTGGAGAATACTGGCACAGCATTTGGGCAAGAAAGGGAAAGAGGGGTGAGCAAAAGACTAGGAACAAGAGGCCACCCAAATCTCCAAATCACTGATAAAGATAATATGATGCTTGGGGCACCTGGGCGGCTCAGTCAGTTAAGCGTCCAACTCTTGGTTTCGGCTCAGGTCTTGATCTCGGGGTCGCGAGTTCGAGCCCCACACTGGGCTCCACACTGGGCACGGAGCCTACTTAAAAAAAAAAAATGCTTGGGGCACCTGGGTGGCTCAGTTGGTTGGGTGCCTACCTTCGAATCAGGCCATGATCCCTGAGACCTGGGATGGAGCCCCACAATGGGCTCCCTGCTCCGCGGGAAGCCTGCTTCTTCCTCTCTCACTCCCCCTGCTTGTGTTCCCTCTCTCGCTGTGTTTCTCTCTGTCAAATACATAAATAAAATCTTTAAAAAAAAATGCTCAACATCATGGGTCAACGAGAAATGCAAATTAAAACCACCCTGTAACACGGCGTTATCCCCCCAGTGGGTGAGATGAGGGCTGACATCCCCAGTGTTGCTGGGGACAAGGGGCTAGGATTCCCACATCCACCTTGGAAACTGTTCATATGCCCTGAAAATATGACCCAGCCATTCCACTCCACGTGTCCATCAGAAGACATGAGCAGAAATGTTCATACATATTCACATATAATAAACAGTCACATAACGTCTATTTATCAATGCCCGGAATGCACGAGAAACAATAGATAAACAAGGTGTGGCACATTTGTGCATCAGAATAAACTAATGGCAGGGCCCGTGCCCTGAGTCTCCAGAACACTGTGTATAACAGAAGAAGCCAGACACAGGAGTGGATGCTGCACAATTCAGCCTTCATGGAGTTTATGGACAGGGGTGAGGGAGTCAGTGCTAAAGTCAGGATGGTGGCAGCCCTTTGGTTGAGTGGTGACTGAAAAGCATACGAGGGAGCCTCTGGGAGTTGAAAACGTCTCTTGGTCTGGGTGCTGGGCATAAGTATTCGGTCTGGGGCAATTCATGCAGCCACACACTAGATGTGTGCACTTTCCCAAGAGGGTGGCTAGTTTGGGAACGTGGCCCACCCCTGCCAGACTCATCTCGCATGCCAGACACATTGGCCTCTTGTCTTCAGAGTGCCAAACTCCCGAGTGCCTCAGGGCCTTTGCACTTGCCATTCTTTTTTTTTTTTTTTAAAGATTTTATTGATTTATTTTGACAGAGAGAAACACAGCTAGAGAGGGAACACAAGTAGAGGGACTGAGAGAGGGAAAAGCAGGCTTCCCGCCGAGCAGGAAGCCTAATGTGGGGCTTGATCCCGGGTCTCCAGGATCATGACCTGAGCTGAAAGCAGTCGCTTAACCAACTGAGCCACCCAGGTGCCCTGCACTTGCCATTCTTGCCATCTATAATGAACCCTGTTCCCCAGGCACACCTTTTTTGCTTCTTAACATTTTGCTTATCCTTCAAGGCTCAGTGTAAATGTCACCTCTTCCAGGAAGTCCTCCCTGATCCCTACACAAGGGCAGGGCTCTTAGGCCTCCCACATTTCTTTGGCATGCTTATCACAGCTGATAATTAAATGTCTCTGTGTGATTACAGATTTGCTTTCTCCCTCCATGCTCTGTAGGCAGGGGCCACATCGGTTTTGGTTACTGCAGGCTCCCCAGCTCCTGTCCTGTGTATGGTTAGTAGAGTTTTCAGCTTCCCTCTGCAGAAGGAAGGAAGGAAGGAAGGAAGGAAGGAAGGAAGGAAGGAAGGAAGGAAGGAAGGGGGAAGGGGGGAAGAGAGGGAGGGAGGGGAAGGGAAGGAGAAAAGAGAGGGAGGGAGGGAAAGGGAAGGGAAGGGAAGAGAAGGGAAGGGAGGGAGGAAGGGGGGAAGGAGGGAAGAGAGAGAGAGGGAGGAAGGAAGGGAGGAAGGATCCACTTCTCTCAAAAGGGACAGAGGAGGGAGGAAGGGACACCTTGTCTGTCTCTTCAGGGTGTGAGCATCCTGTCCCAGGAGGGTGTGGTGTCCCAGGACTGCCAAAGCTGATGAGGAATAGGCCTGGGAGGAAGGGGCTGGCCTCCCAGGGGCTCACACCTTGCAGAGGATGTTGGCAGGAGGGGAGTAGCAGTGTCACAGGAAGTCCTCGGGTGGCGGGGCTGTGGCTGACTCACCCAGCCTCTGACAACACTCACAGGTCAGACTCCAGCCTTGCACTCCAGAAGTACCCAGGGGAAACAAGTCTTTGAGATCCTGACTGTGCGAGGGGCAGACTGGCAAGAGGGGACAGCCAAGCTGAGGGTCTGGCAAGGCTTTCCAGCGGAGGGGTATTTTTAGCTGGGCTTTGAAGTTTCAATAGGAGACAAGTTAGGGAGGTCCTGGGAGACAGGTACATTGGGAGAGCTGAAAATATCTGCTGTGTGGGGCACTTTGGAAAATGAGCCTATAGAGGCCTCAGTGGGGAGCTAACACCCTGTGGAGTTCAAGGAGGCCCCCCGCTGATAAAGAGCCCAATGAGGGAAGGGGTTGGGGCAGGCATGGGTTTGGGGGAGCCCAAGCAGCACTGCCTACCTATGCCCTGTTCCTCCCAGGACACAGCTTGAGGGAAGGGAGGTCAGAGGAGGTGGTTTACCCTTTGTGAGGAACGTACTAAGCCTTGAATTGGGGTTCCATGGTACAGATGGGGAGACTGAGGTGGGCATGGGCAGAGCCTAGGCTCATACCTGGGTTAAGCTTGGGTTCAGGAGCCCACAAGGGCTGTGCTGTCCGCTGGGACTTGGTCCTCCAAGGGCGATGGGAGCCACAGAGGGTATAGGAGCCACAGAGGGGTAGGGCCAAGTGTGATGCTTCAGCAGAAAGTTCCACAGTAAGAAAGGGCCCAGGAGGGCTCCGACACAAAGTCGTCCCCTCAGATTTCAGACTTCTCTCTGCACCTGGCTGAGTAGACGCTGGGACTAGAAATACTACGTTTCTATGAACAATTAAGGATAATAGTAATGACAATGATAACCTGTGGGTCTGTTCACTTTTCTACATTTCCCTTCCGTCCCCATGGCAACCCCAAGAGGTGGGCAGGGCCGCTTTCATGATACTGTTGTTGCTGGTTTTGTTTAAAGATTTATTGATTTGAGTGGGGGAAGGGCAGAGGGCGAGAATTTCAAGCAAACTCTGCACTTGAGCTCATGACCTTGAGATTACTACCTGAGCCAAAACCAAGTCAGATGCTAAAGCTTCACTGACTGAGCCACCCAGGCACCCCTCACTATACTCTTTTATAGCTCTTGGTATCAAAGCCCACAGTCGAGGTTGGGGCCCTGCCTGTCACAGGCATAGCTCCCTCCCTTTTGCAAAGGGCCTTGCTCACCTGGGTGAGGTGAGGGGTCCCTACCTGGGACCCACTTTCCTTCACAACCAGATGCTCATCACCAGCTCCCGGGGGGCCAGGCCTTTTCCTGCTGACTCCTGTCAGCTGCTCCAGAGGCAGGGGCCTTGGTGGTTCCCCAAATCGAGATGAGGGCCAGAGAGGAGAGGGGACATGCCTGAAGTCACACCCACGAGGGAAAGTTGGTGATCTGGGGCCTGTCTGCCTTCTCCGTGATCCCAGGGTAGCTCAGAAGGTTAAACATCTGACTCTTGATCTCAACTCGGGTCTTGATCTCAGGGTTGTGGGTTCAAGCCCCACACTAGGCTGCATGCCCAGAGATTACTTTATTTTTTATTTTTTTAAAGACTTTATTTATTTGATAGAGAGAAACACAGCCAGAGAGGGAACACAAGCAGGGGGAGCGAGAGAGGGAGAAGCAGGCTTCCCACCTGAGCAGGGAGCCTGATGTGGGACTCGATCCCGGGTGTCCGGGATCATGACCTGAGCCGAAGGCAGTCGCTTAACCCACTGAGCCACCCAGGAGCCCCCAGAGATTACTTTAAAAAGAAAAATTAAGGGGCACCTGGGTGGCTCAGTCAGTTAAGCATCTACCTTCCAGGTCATGATCTTAGGGCCCTGGGACCAAGTCCCATATCGGGCTCCCTGCTGGGCCAGAAGCCCACTTCTCCCTCTCTCGCTGTGTCTTTCTCTCTCAAATAAATAAATAAAATCTTAAAAAACAAAAAACACTTTTGGGGCACCTGGGTGGCTCAGTTGGTTAAGCGGCTGCCTTCGGCTCAGGTCATGATCCCGGAGACTGGGGATCAAGCCCCGCATTGGGCTCCCTGCTTCTCCCTCTCTCACTCCCCCTGCTTGTGTTCCCTCTCTCGCTGTGTTTCTCTCTGTCAAATAAAATCTTAAAAAAAAAAAAAAGAAAAAAAAAAAAAACACTTTAAAAGAAAAGTGCCCAATGGAGGTGCTGGGCTGGAAAACATTCATTTATGTCCCCAGGGAAGAACTGGGGGCCAGTGGCCTCTCTCTGGCACCTGCCCACAGGAGTGGGGGGTGCGGGGTTGGTCTGCTTTGGAGAGGGAGCAGGGAGGAGGAGAAGGCTGTCCATGGATCAGTTGACCTCCTGGCCTTGCCTCCTGCCTCCTCCCACAGGCCCACAGGCCCACAGGCCGCCTGAGCAGAGGGCAGAGAGCAAAGGGCGAAGGCTGGAGCCTGGCCTCTCCCTGTGTCCTCCTGGGGCCACTTGTAGACATTATCTGGGCTGAATCAGGACAGCTGCCTTGAGGGTGTGCTGGGTGTGGGGCAGGCCTTCCAGCTCAGCGTCTCTGAGCAGCCCCTTCACCTGCCTCCACCCTCTGATGAACCATCATGAACCATCACTCTAGGCCTGGGGGCTGGGGGCAGGTATCTGCTCCAGTCAAAAAACTCAGGCCTAGGAACTTTAGCAGCACCCACACTTAGGAAGGGACCAGCCAAGACTCCTGGTCAGGCCTGGCAGGCCCCCAGAGGTGGGAGCAAGTGCGCAGGTGTCTGAGCCCTGCCGAGCTGGCCCAGAGTCCCCAGGCCCCCCAGGCCGCACTGCAGTCCTGCCACCTGACACTGGGCTCCTTAGGCTTTGGTAACTCTCTTCGACAACTGGGAATTTCCAGGACACTCGGGAGAATCATGACCTCTCCCAGGGCACTCATGGAGACCCCTTTGGGTGTACGTGGACCAGTATTCCCACCGTTCACGGGGTCCTACGGTGGGGGTTCACATGGCCCAGCGCTGAAAAGCAGAACCTGTGTAGCTGGCTGGGCCCTGCCCTGTCGTCCCCCGCCTCAGTGTGTGTTCATTCCCTTTATGTAGCCAGTGGTCTCAGACCAATGCTCCAGGCCCCCAGGAGGATTCTGGAAAACCCCTGAGGGCTGGAGGAGGTAGCAGTTAAGGGTGGGGGAGGATTTTCTCCCTCAGAATCTGGTCCAGACAGTGGGCTGCAAGACAGGGGCCCAGACACAACCAGGTTGTGGGGTGGGGGGGTGGGGAGCAGGGGATGGGGGATTGGGAGGGTTGGGGGCTGGGAAGTGTCTGGGTCTAAGCAAATCAAGAGGGTGGAGGGTCCATCCGGACACCCTGGGTGGGTAACTGCCTAGGTCCCCAATAAGCCTTCCAGCCTGAGGCAGCGGAGCCCAAGGCCAGGGGTCGGATTGGTCTCGGGGGTCCGGACCCGCCTCTGCCCAGTGCTAAGGGTTGGGTGGGGTTCTATTATCTGGCGCTGCCAGGCTCGCGCGCCCTGGGCTCACGTGGCCACGTGTGCGCGCCTCTCTCCTCCTGGGACCAGAAGACTCCCGATGGCAGATAAGCCGGGTGCTCCCAGAGCGTGTCCAGCACCGGCTGGGCCGGCCTGGAACTCCCCGCAGGGCCCCCCTCCCAATCTTCTCCCCTCCCCTGCGGGCCCGGCCCACTTGGCCCAACTTCCTCTCCATAAAAGGCTAGGTTTGGGAGCGCCCGGGGAGGGGGCGTTGGGCTCACACGCCAGGCCGTGGAGCTTGGCGTGGGCCGCCCCCTCGTCCTCCTACCCCTGGGGAGCCGTCGTTGGCTGCTGGGGGGGAGGCCCTCCGGGGAGGTTCCCCAGATCCCCGCCTCGCCCCTGCCTTGGGTATCCCCCAGACCACCATCCCGACCGTGCTCCCCTGCTCCTGACCCACCCAAGTGCGGTGCACTTTTGTCCCCACTTCGAGTTTGAACAGCCTGAGTTCCACAACCAAACGGGTGAACGACCAACGTGTCCCAGGGTCAGGTTCAGCTTCGCGGAGATGCATACAAGTCACACTTCGTGGGGGGGGGGGGAGGCTGTCGAGTGCATTTTAATACCTCTAGAGATCAGGTACTCCCTCCCAGGCACACTCGCCCTTGGCTAACCTGTGACCTTGGACGCCCATTACTTTCGGGTGCAGCCTCAGTTTCTCCGTCCGTTAACGGGGGGGGGGGGGAG
>PITA01000270.1:29963-155073 GCA_004023965.1 Spilogale gracilis | reverse complement strand
GCCCTCGGGTGTCATCGGGCTCCACCCGCCGTGCTCCGCCCCTCTCAGGACCTCAGTTTCCCGTAGCATTAAGTCCATGGGAGGACTGGACCAGGCCAGCCGGGGGGCGCGAGCGGCCCCGCGGGGCTCCCCCCTCCCAGGCGCGGCCCGCGGTCCCCGGCCACGTCCGCTGCCCACGAGGCCGCCATAAAAGGCAAGCGGCCGCAGGTCGCGCAGCCAAACTTAGTCATCCGGCCCGCGGGCCGCCCGGGTGCGCGCGGCAGCTTCCTCCCCGAACTTCCCGTTTTCCGAGGGGCCCGAGGAGGGGGCCGACGAGCAGCTGGGCCTTTCGAAACACCTCGGCTCCCAGTGGCTGGGGGCTTGGCCTGGGGGCTCCCGGCTGGCGCTTTCATCCCCGAGCTGCAGGGCCTCCGGCGCCTCTAGGATAAATCTCAGCTAGCAGCCAGGAGCCATCTGTGCGATGTGAGACCGTTGGGCTGAAACCACCCCGATAGCGGCCCTGGAGCAGGGATCAGTCAGGGTTATGAGACAGAATACAGTGCGAAGTAAGGAAGTGCTCGCTGCTGCTGCAGTGCCAGCCCAACATGCATGAACCTCATGAGCACCCCTCCTGCTGTCTGCTTTGGACTCCATTTACAGACAAAGCTAACTCATGGTGAGGGTGGTCAGAATGGTGGCTGTCCAGAGTGGGGGGCAGGTCCTGAGTGGCAGGGAAGGAGGGGTGGGAGCCTTCCCAGAAGGGACAGGCTCCCCGTGCTATCTAGGGTGATGGCCTTGTGGCTGCAGACTAAGGGTTGGTGACCTTGACTGTAGGGAAATTATAGCCCAATAGGGACTGTAAAAAAAAAAAAAAAGAAAGAAAGAAAGAAAGAAAAAAAAATGGAATGCACACACAGGGCACTCCCTTTCATTGTTTAGGGTTAAGTTGTTTAGGGTTGTTTACAAAGGTACACAAGGCATAGGAACATGGGAGGGAGTCACTGTTACAGCTTTGGGGTAGAGGTGGAAGGGGGCACAGGGAGACGCATGGAAGGGTGGCTGCCCACTGATTCTGATCTCCTCTATTTCAGAAAACAAAGCTGAGGGGCGCCTGGGTGGCTCAGTTGGTTAGGCGGCTGCCTTCGACTCAGGTCATGATCCTGGAGTCCTGGGATCGAGCCCCACATCAGGCTCCCTGCTCGGCGGGAGGCCTGCTTCTCCCTCTCTTGCTCCCCCTGCTTGTGTTCCCTCTCTGGCTGTGTTTCTCTCTGTCAAATAAATAAATAAAATCTTAAAAAAAAAAAAAAAAACTGTTTCGGGGCGCCTGGGTGGCTCAGTTGGTTGGGCGACTGCCTTCGGCTCAGGTCATGATCCTGGAGACGCCGGATCCAGCCCCGCATCGGGCTTTCTGCTCGGCGGGAGGCCTGCTTCTCCCTCTCTCACTCCCCCTGCTTGTGTTCCCTCTCTGGCTGTGTTTCCCTCTGTCAAATAAATAAATAAAATCTTTAAAAAAAAAAAAAACTATTTAAAAAAAAAGAAAACAAAGCTGAATGAAACGTGGTAAGATGATGACTAGGTCTGGAGTACGTTATGTTCCTCCCTGTCCTTTTCTGTGTATTTGAAATATTGCACTTTTCACAATAAAAGAGGGGGGAAAGCACAATGGCTGGGAATTGGACATGGTGGTCGACCTCTTTGACCCTCGGTTTCCTCTTCTGTACAATGGGGCAATCAGTAATCCCTTGGGGGAAAGTTGGTTGAGAATTATATGCAGTGATATATGCAAAGTGCCGAGTATGAGCCCTAGGTATGCTGTAGGTGCTAGTCAACGGGGTGTGTATGGTGCTCCCCTTTTCCAACCCCCATGGGAGAAGGGAGGAATTGCTAGGGTAGGAGGCCAGGGTGGGAAGGTCTTTAGCCACAGCTCCATTAGGCCAATGGCCTAGCATAGCCTGGCTGGGAAGTCTTGTGTTTCTGACAAATGGGGCCAGCCAACCCCATGCCTTCCCTGTCCCATCCTGTCCTGACTGACCTGTCCCTGGGTCACTCCAGGTGAGGTTCAGGCCCAGCATCCCAGCAGGACATCTGGCCTCAGATTCCAGGTAGCCAGATCCTCAGGAAGCCTCTGTGGGTGGCCAGGACACACAGGGCTGGGGGATGCCAGCTGGTTGGCCAACCCTGTTGGGGACACAGAGCCCAGAGAGCCCCAGAGTGCTGTGGGCAACCCAGGCCGGCAGGAAGGAAGGGAGGAGGAGGGTGCAGGGAGGGGAGGAAGGGTTAAGAAAGGGCATCCAGGAAAGGAGAGGGAAGAGAAAAGAGAAAGCAAAAGGATGGTAGCCTGCTTTTCCTTCCACTGTTTTTGAACTCCCATACGTGGGCACTGCATCTGGGCTCTCTGGTGAAAGCCTCCCATGATCCTCCTGGGGAATGGAGACCCCAAAGGCAGCAAGGTCACATGACTAGGCCAAGGCGACCTAGCTGAGAAGGACAAGGTCTGGGGAGACTGTGAGCAAGAGAGATTGACAGATTGTGTGGCGGGGGGGCAACAGAGCCCAAGGCAGGGGGTGTGAAGCAGCTCCACTGAAGGGGAGGCCTTGCGAGTGAGGAAGGAGGGGTGAAGGGGCGGACCGGGGGCTCAGGGCAGGACTGAGGCAAGACTGGCTGGCAGACATGCCTCTCGGGTGCCCTCTAGCGGGGACATTCTCCGCCCTGGCTAGGCAGGGTTGTGTGTCGCGTTCCAAGCCTTAGGGAGTGACAGGATTCTCTCCATGTGACCCAGCCCACCATAGGTACCCGCTTCATAGCACCTCATTTTCAACCCTCCCTCACCTCCTCAGGCTCTGCCTCACCCCAGCCCCTGCTGCACAAGAGGAGGCCATAGGAAAGCATCCGGCAGGAGGGGCTCCCTTAGCCACCCCTGAACCCAGCTATCACCTGGTGACTGTGCTGCCCAGCAGGCATCCCCAAATGTTGCTATTCCCATCGATAGGAAGGTAGGGGCTCTGGGTGGAGAAGGGCTCTGGGGGGGGCACCTGGGTGGCTCAGTCGTTAGGTGTCTACCTTTGGCTCGGGTAGTGGTCCCAGGATCCTGGAATGGAGCCCTGTGTCCAGCTCCCTGCTCAGCAGGGAGTGTGCTTCTCCCTCTCCCACTTCCTGTACTTGTGTTCCCTCTGTCACTGTGTTTCTCTCTGGCAAATAAATAAATAAAATCTTTAAAAAAAAAAAAAAAAGAAGAAGAAGAAGAGCTCTGGGGTATGAGGCCCAACAGGGTGGACTATGACACAGCCTTGAGGGGCTGGGTTTATGGGTATGAACAGGCGCCCAGAAAGTCAGAGTGTAATGGGTCAGCTGGTATGCCAGGGAGGGCCTCCAACAGTTTCAACCAACCCATCCGTGGCCTACATTCAGTGAGGTAGACAGACCAGAACTTTCCCAGGACAAGTGGGAGGAAGAGGCCAAGGGGAGTGACTTATCTTGGATAACCACCACGCCTTCGAGAAATACATTGGTGGGGCAGCTGCATCTTTGCACAGCTACCTTCTGTCGGCTGGCAGCAGTGGGGGGGCGGTATCCCACTGGGATGGGCTCCTGATCTCAGAGGGCTGCTGGAACCCCCAAAGGTGGAGGCTGAGCGGAGACTAAGGCATTAGAGGGAATACAGCAGGGGCAGAGGGAGAGGGAGAAGCAGACGCTCTGCGGAGCAGGGAGGCCAATGCAGGGATGCGGGGCTCCATCCCAGGACCCTGGGATCATGACCTGAGCTGAAGGCAGATGCTTAAGGACTGAGCCACCCAGGCGCCCTCTGCAGGAGTTTTTGATGAAGGGTAACTGATCATGGTATTCTTAGGAATGAAGTAGCTGGTTTCCACTACAGTGTCGCTTGAAAGATATAAGGGGAAATCGCAAGGTCTCGTGGACAGAAACCAGACCGGAGCCCCCACAGTCTAGAGTTTCTAGGCTTGAGATATGTACTTTAATGGACGAAGAAAGAAATGCATATATTGTCAACTGGGCCACACATTCATACTTTCAACTTGCTGACAGCTGTGATCACAAAGTTAGTTTCCTTTGTAATTCTATGCCTTTAATTTTATGAATTTAAACTTTTTTTTTTAAAGATTTTATTTATTTCAGAGACAGAGAGATCACAAGTAGGCAGAGAGGCAGGCAGAGAGGAGGAAACAGGCTCCCTGCTGAGCAGAGAGCGGGGCGGGGCCCTAGATCCCAGGACCCTGAGATCATGACCTGAGCTGAAGGCAGAGGCTTTAACCCAATGAGCCACCCAGGTGCCCTAATTTTACGAATTTAGAAGCATCATTCTGACGGTGCCTGGTGGGGGTGGGGGGTGTGGTTCACAGTTGGTTAAGCATCTGACTCTTGGTTTTGGCTCAGGTCACTGAGATCCAGCCCAGAGTGGAGTCAGGCTCTGTCCGCAGCGGGGAATCTGCTTGAGACTCTCTCCCTCTGCCTATCCCACTTGTGCTCACTCTCTCTAAAATAAATAAATATTAAAAACAAAAAAAAAGGCACATCATTCTGAACAAGTGTCTGTCCATGATGAAAGGATAAACAACAGGTACATGCAATGAGCTATAATTCCACTTTAAAGGGAAGGGGATTCTAACACATGTTAGGGCATGGACGGACCTTGAGGACATGACGCGGAGTGAATAAGCCAGCCCGGAACAGACAGATACTGTATGACTGCACTGGCTCGGCATGTCTAAAGTCAAACTGGGAAACAGAAAGTACAAGGGTGATTACCAGGGGATTTAGGGGAAAGGAGAATTTACAGGGTATAGAGTTTCAAATTTGCAGAGAGAGAAAGTTCTGGTGTGCTGTTTCAACAACAGAGTGCATACTTAGCGACTAAACTCCACAGTTAAAATTATTTTGCCACAATTTTTAAAAAGCAGGATGCAGGGGCACCTGGGTGGCTCAGTCCTCAAGCGTCTGCCTTCGGCTCAGGTCATGATCCTGGAGACCCGGCATCGAGGCCCGCCCGCATCGGGCTCCCTACCCGGCGGGAAGCCTGCTTCTCCCTCTCACTCCCCCTGCTTGTGTTCCCTCTCTCGCTGTGTTTCTCTCTGTCAGATTGATAAAACCTTTTTTAAAAAGAGTAGGATGCAATAAAAACACAACTTAAAGGCTTCAACATTTTTTAAAAAGCATGATTCTGAAAGGGATCCCTTGTTGTTCCCCTCACATGCCAAGAGCGACGGCAAGGTCCCCGGCAGCCGAAAGGTTAAAAGTCCCGGCGCCTCCTATTGGCCGAACCTAGCAGGAATTCCGGGGGGCGACCAGGGATTCTGGGAATCGTAGTTTTGTAGCCCCCAGCCGGAGCCTCGCGGTGAAAGGTGGGTCTGGGGCCGGGAGACAATGGCTGCAAGACCGGCATCCGGTCTGGTGGGGAATTCTCGCGATGCAAGCTCAGCGCGCCTGTGCCCAGGCTGCACACCGGCAGCCTCGCACACAGTTGCATGGTTCGCACACCTGTGGCGCTCCTTATTAGCAGCCTGCATCTTTTCCAATTTAACTGCCCATCCAAGGATCTGCGGGTCAGGTTGGCAGCTGCCCCCTTGCTCTTCCCTGACACATCCCTGCTGGAGCAGAAGCCTTGCCAGTGACCGTGGGAAGGGTGTGCAGGCTACAGGTGCCCGGGGAGGAGCGTTCCAGTCAGAAGGCCCAAGCTAGTGCAAAGGCCCTGAGGCAGGAGCCTGCGTGACCACTAGGGTGGATGGGGGAGATGGCACGGACAGGGTAGGGTTGGCCTCGTTGGTCACGAGGCCTTTAGACAACACACGGGCCGGGTCTTCCAGGTGAGCGCTGCAGCGCTGCCTACACGGAATCAAATGACACTTACTGTTCCCTCTGGGTCCGCCGCTGAAGCCTCGTAAGTGACTCAGCAGAATTCCCGGGAGTTGGGGGCGGGCCGAAGGGAATGCTCCAAAGGGGTTCGAGGGGCGTTGCCTGTGCGGAGGCCCTACCCCCATGCTCTCCCGGTTCTCGGACCACACCCGCTCGGGAGTTCTCCGCCCACTGGCTTGCAGGCTACTTCCCGCCCTATCCGCGGGCGGAGTTGTTGGTGGAATGTAGCCTGAGGATTTACGGAAGAAGAAGGGAGTTGGAAACGCGACCTGCGGAGGGGGCGGGGGGACGGGCGTTTCTCACACCCTGCTGGCTCCTCCATCCCGAAGCCTGGCCTTGGCTGTCGGTGGGGCCGACCGAAAGGAACTGGCGTGGAGTGGCGGCTGTTTCTAGTTCCGGGACCCAGGCCTTTGGGAAGGGGCTGGGTGGACAGAGTTGGCCCGGTCTGAACTCCCTGCTGACTCAGCCGGGTCAAGCTCTGTCAGGGACTAACTCCCTTCCTCTAAATAAAGGGAATTGTTCAATAAACAGGCCTTCAGGGATGATCATAAATTCCCTGGTGGCACACTGTGTGTGTGTGTGTGTGTGTGTTCGCGCGCGCGCGCGCGGGGTACGCAATGCCCCCATACACACCCAGGCTGGAACAGGTTTCGGTGGACCAGAGTCGCGGAACCAATATTCTAAGAACCGAGCCTCAATTTTCCAGTGAATAAAATGGGTATAAGGACCCCAAGAATGAGCCTTGCTGGAGTTAGCGGCAAGATGCGCGCTGCCCACTTAATTCACGGGAAGACCACACTCTCACTCTTGCAACCTGGGGCAGCTGGACTAAGAATGTGAATTAATAATTGCCTGGCCCAAATTCAACGTGCCTCCTGAGGGAAGCTGTCCACGACTACCAAGACAGAAGATACAGCCTGCTTCCTCCTAGGTGCAGGAGAGGAGGGGAACCCCACCCAAGACTCCGCAGCCCTCAGGGGACCCTGCGCGGTCTCCATCTCCGGATGGGGCTGCGGAGCTCCTTATAGCCGCCAGGTGGCGCCGGAGCCGCGCCTTCGCCAAACTGGGCGGGGCTGGACCCGTACTGGATAGGGGAACCTCCGGAAGTCTTTGCCTCAAACCTATTTCGAAGCCTTTTGTAAAAAAAAAAAAAAAAAAAAATTACTGCGTTCAAAAAGTGCTTAATAAGAGTCAATATAGGTTTAATAGCCGCCGGCCATTATATATTTATGTGGTCAAATTACAACTAAACTAGCCTTATCCACGCTAGCCTGAGGCCCACGGGCCCCAGCATCCTTCCCAGTTAGGGGTCCAGACCAGGGGCATGAGAACCATGTCCTGGCTCAGTTAATGTAAAGAAAACTGGATGCGGTGCTTCTCAGGGAGCGTTAAGCCAGGCTTTAAAACGGGTAGAATCTGGAGGGGAGGGGCGCCTGGGTGGCTCAGTTGGTTGGGCGACTGCCTTCGGCTCGGGTCGTGATCCCGGAGACCCGGAATCGAGTCCCGCATCGGGCTCCCTGCTTGGCGGGAAGCCTGCTTCTCCCTCTCTCACTCCCGCTGCTTGTGTTCCCTCTCTGGCTGTGTTTCTCTCTGACAAATAAATAAAATCTTTAAAAAGGAAAAAAAAAAAAAGAATCTGGAGGGGAGGGGAGCTATGGATGGTGTTATGTTAGGAGAAAACATGCAGGCCCACTGTGTCCCCAGGGCCCAGCATAGCTACGGTGGCCTCCGTATTTGTCAGTGTCCCTGAAACCACTTTGGGACAAAGCGTGGCCAGTCCCAACCTGGGGAAGGCCAGGGCACCACGGCCCCACATACTTGCCAGACGCCACCCTCTTACCCACCTGAGTGACCCACTCCAGTTGTTGGGAACTGTTCTACCTCCCAGCCTTTAGAATACCCTCTCCCCTCCCCTCCAAATATCTTCACGTTGCAAGAAATGGACACCGCCACTGAATCTTGCCTAGAACAATAAATTTTGGCTTCCATAATTGTCTAGGAATAATGAGACTTCAGGTATGGTATGATCAGGGTTCTGGTTCAATTCTCTGTGACTCTCTTAGCACTCGCTGTCTTCTCCATAGGCTAGCTCTGTCTACAAGGTGACCAAATGCCTGCTACAGGTCCAGGTGGCACACCCACTGACCACCTGGGGTACACAGCAATGTTCTCAGTCAGGAGGCTAAGCAACAGCCTGGAGCACAGATCCCTGTCAGGCTGGAGGGGGGGGGTAGGGAGCAGGGAGGAGGAACAGGGCTGTTCCCCTGGTTCAGAATTGAGGGGAAGAATGAAACATGGACGAAAACCAGACCAAAGGCGGGAAGAGATGGATGCCGGGCAGGCGGGCAGGAGCACCCAGAGAAACCATGCGGAGAGGACTGCCTGATAAGAAACTCCTCCATGCAGTCTGAGGACGTTGCCGTAGGGTCGGCGGGCTGGGGAGACGGAAAAGAACGCGGCGGCAGAGGGGTGCAGTGTGGAAAGGGCGACGGGTTGGCAATCTCAGAAACCACGCTCCGCAGGAAGCCAGTCAGGCTCCCCGCCAGGAACCTCAACGTCGCCCTAGCCTCCTGGGGCGCGCTTGCGGGTCTCAGTCGGCAGAAAGCGGGGGCTAGGAATCGGGGAGCCAGCCGGGCCCGGGACGCGGTGGGGGGGGTTGAGGGAAGTACCGCGGAGCAGGGATCGCCCCTTTCCCAGCCGAGCTCACAGCTGGAAGCCTTCTCCGGCCGCCGGTAGGACCCCTCCTCACTCGGATCCCCCCAGCTACTTGATTCCAGGCCCCCAGGCTCCCAGTACCCCACTGCGCGGCGCCAGCACCCTCTCCCCGCCCACAAGCACGCCATTGGCTTCCCAGAGCTGGGGTCTCCCCGGATTGGTCCATCTCCAGAGGTCACGCCCCCTCAACCGCACAAAGCGGAGGCCCATTGGGCCTCCTTGCGCCTAGGCCCCGAGAAGAAGGGTACTAGCTCCCTAGCTGCGAGCTACTCCGATCCGATGGCGCGGCTGAGTCATGGCCCCCGACGTGGGGATGGTAATAGGAGCTGCGGTCGTGGCTGTGAGCTCCAAATACTTAGGCCTTAAGGTCTCCGTCAGTGTCTCCCTACCCAGACCCCGCCCCCGGAGCTCTTACTACCTCCCTGGAACCGACGCCCCAGTCTCCCACACCCAATCCCTCCATCCATTTCCTCTTCCTGCCGGTAGTGCTGGGGGTGCGTAGTGGGTGGACTCATTTCATTATTAGTTACTTGATTATGAAACGCTTACAGATGAGCAAACCGAAGCTCAGAGAGGGTAGGTAATTTGTCCCACTCAGGGAAGTTACTTTTCTCACCTGTGAAATGGGATAGTAACAGCTGTGAGGATTAGATGAGACCGTCCAGCTCCCTGCTGGGGGCGGGGAAGCCTGCTTCTCCCTCTCTCACTCCTCCTGCTTGTGTTCCCTCTCCGGCTGTGTTTCTATCAAAAAAAAAAAAAAAAAAAAAAAAAAAAAAAAAATATATATATATATATATATATATATATATATATATATATATATATATATATATATATATATATTTAAGATTTTATTTATTTGACAGAGAGAAACACAGCCGGAGAGGGAACACAAGCAGGGAGAGTGAGAGAGGGAGAAGCGGGCTTCCCGCCCATCAGGGAGCCAGATGTGGGACCCGATCCCGGATCTCCGGGATCATGACCTGAGCCGAAGGCAGTCGCTTAACCAACTGAGCCACCCAGGCGCCCCAATAAATAAAATCTTTAAAAAAAAAAGAAAGAAGCAATTGGACAGTCAGTTGCCAACCTGATGCTCACTCTCCCCTTATATTCCCAGGTTTGTGCGTCTATATAAATAGTTCCATTAAGGTAAACCAAGCCAGGAATATGTTACTATATAGCGATACATGACTGCCAGTTAGTCCTCAGACCCCATTCAAATTTGTTCCCCAAATGTCCTTTATAGAAAAAAAAAAATCCAAGCCATGTGTTGCTTTTAGCTGTCAGTCCCTTTAGTTGGCTCACATCTAGACCCCTTCTTCATCCAATCTTGCCTTTCATGACCTTGACATTTTATTTATTTATTTTTATTTAAAGATTTCATTTATTTATTTGACAGAGAGAGATCACAAGTAGGCAGAGAGGCAGGGAGAGAGAGGAGGAAGCAGGTTCCCTGCTGAACAGAGAGCAAACTTGGGCCTTGATCCCAGGATCCTGAGATCATGACCTGAGCTGAAGGCAGAGGCTTTGATCCACTGAGCCACCCAGGCGCCCAACTTTGACATTTTAAAAGGTTACATAGAAGATACATGCCAGGAATGGTTTGGGTTTATCTGACTTTCTTCATGTTTTCTTTCAGACTTTGCCTCTTGGGTAGGAATATCACAGAGGTGAAGCTGTGTTCTCAGTCTGTGTGCTTCCTGATACCATTCGCTCCCATGATTTCATTGAAGGAATGTCTGCCAGGTTTTCTCTGTAGAAAGCTTCTCTCTCTCTCTCTCTCTCTCCTCTCTCTCTCCTCTCTCTCTCCTCTCTCTCCTCTCTCTCCTCTCTCTCCCCTCTCTCCTCCCTCTCCTCCCTCTCCTCCCTCTCCTCCCTCTCTCTCCCTCTCTCTCCCTCTCTCTCTCTCTCTCTCTCTGCTCAGGTCATTACCTCAGGGTCCTGGGATCCAGTCCCACATCAGGCTCTCTGCTCAGCCGGGAGCCTGCGTCCCCCTCTCTCTCTGCCTGCTATATAAATTTATAAAAATATATATATAATATATTATTATTATTATTATTATTATTATTATTATAAGATGGCTATTTTTTTAAGATTTTATTCATTTATTTGACAGAGAGAAACACAGTGAGAGAGGGAACACAAGCAGAGGGACTGAGAGAGGGAGAAACAGGCCTCCTGCCGAGCAGGAAGCCTGATGTGGGACTCGATCCCAGGTCTCCAGGATCATGACCTGAGCTGAAAGCAATCGCCCAACCAACTGAGCCACCCAGGCGCCCCTATATTTTTTATTTGACACAGAGAGAGATCACAAGTAGGTAGAGGCAGGCAGAGAGAGAGGAGGAAGCAGGCTCCCCGCCAAGCAAAGAGCCTGATGTGGGCCTCGATCCCACGACCCTGAGATCATGACCTAATCCAAAAGCAGAGGCCTTAACCCACTGAGCCACCCAGATAAATAAAATCTTTTAAAACATTTTTATTTTTTTATTTTTTTAAGATTTTATTTATTTGACAGAGAGAAACACAGCCAGAGAGGGAACACAAGCAGGGGGAGTGAGAGAAGGAGAAGCAGGCTTCCCACCTAGCAGGGAGCCCGATGTGGGACTCCATCCCGGGTCTCCAGGATCATGACCTGAGCCAAAGGCAGTCGCTTAACCAACTGAGCCACCCAGGCGCCCCTCCTAAAATATTTAAAAAAAAAGAAAAAGCTTCTCTCTCTCTTTTTTTGTGAATAATTGATTTTGGGGGGATGTGCTACTTTTGGGGGGAATGTGCTATTTTATAAGATTCTACATTCTTTCTCAAACTTTCAATTTATTTGTGTATTCATATCTCTATAGAATCACATTTTCCTATGTTATTCAATGGGTTTAATCTGTTACTATAATAATTTGGGGGAGGGTGCTAAAATTGTCTTCGATCTGGCCTGCATGTGCCTTCTGTGTGGCTCCCCGTGTCCTTTAGGCATGTCACACTTTTTTTTTACAGCTTCATTGAGTGAGGTCTTTTTTTTTTTTTTTAAGATTTTATTTATTTGTCAGAAAGAGCACAAGCAGGGGGAGCAGGAGGAGAAGCCGGCTCTCTGCTGAGCAGAGAGCCCGATGAGGCCTCGATCCCAGGACCCTGAGATCATGACCCGAGCTGAAGGCAGAGGCTTTAACCCACTAAGGGCACCCCACCCCGGTGCCCTTATTTTAAAAAAATTTTAAGTAGGGGCGCCTGGGTGGCTCAGTTGGTAAAGCAACTGCCTTTGGCTCAGGTCATGATCCTGGAGACCCGGGATCGAGTCCCACATCGGGCTCCCTGCTCGGCGGGAGGCCTGCTTCTCCCTCTCTCACTCCCCTTGCTTGTGTTCCCTCTCTGGCTGTGTTTCTCTCTGTCAAATAAATAAAATCTTTAAAAAAAAAAATTAAGTAGACTCCTGCCCTCTCTGGGGCTTGAACTCATGACCTAGAGATCAAGGGTCACATGCTTTACCAACTGAGCCAGCCAGGTGCCCCAATGTTTTCTAGAATTTTATATATGCAAAACTGCACACACTTTTTTTGGTTTGACTTATTTCCTCAGCCTCATTCTGCTGAGACTCTCCCCACCCCTGTGATATTGTGTGTAATTCATAGTTTGTTCCTTATTTATTTATTTATTTATTTATTTATTTATTTATTTATTTATTTATGTTTTAAAGATTTTATTTATTTGACAGAGAGGAACAGCTAGAGAGGGAACACAAGCAGGGGGAGTGAGAGAGGGAGAAGCAGGCTTCCCACCAAGCAGGGAGCCCGATGTGGGACTCGATCCCGGGTCTCTGGGATCATGACCTGAGCTGAAGGCAGTCGCTTAACCAACAGCCACCCAGGCGCCCTTGTTCCCTATTTATTACTGAGTACTATCTCTGCACCCTTTTTTTTTTTAAGATTTTATTTATTTATTTGACAGACAGAGAGATCACAAATAGGCAGAGAGGCTGGCAGAGAAAGAGGGGGAAGCAGGCTCCCCACTGAGCACAGCCCAATGTAGGACTGGATCCCAGGACCCTGAGATCATGACCTGAGCTGAAGGCAGAGGCTTTAACCCTCAGAGCCACCCAGGCGCCCCTGCACCCTTTTTTTTTTTTTTAAGATTTTATTTATTTATTTGACAGAGAGATCACAAGTAGGCAGAGAGACAGGCAGAGACAGAGGAGGAAGCAGGCTCCCTGCTGAGCAGAGAGCCTGATACGGGCCTGGATCCCAGGATCCTGAGATCATGACCTGAGCCGAAGGCAGAGGCTTAACCCACCGAGCCACCCAGGCCCCCCTTTTTTTTGTTTAATTGAGAGAAATTCATATTGTATGAAGTTGACCCAAAATGCACACAACTCACTGGTATTTAGCATATTCCCAGCGCTGTGCAGACACCACGTCTATCTGGTTCCAGAACATTCTCATCACCCAAAAGGAATCCCCATGCCTGTTAAGCAGTAACTTCCTGTTCCCCAGTAATCTTCTGTCTTTGGAAACCACCAACCAGCTTTCTGTCTCTGTGGACTTACTTATTCTGGTGCTTTCGTTTAAGTGGAATCTTACAGTATGTGGCCTTTTGTGCATGGCTTCTTTCGCAGACCATCCTGTTCCCAAGGTCTAGCCATACCGTAGCCCGGGTCAGCACGCCATTCCTCTTTACGGCTGAATAGTATTCCTGTGTGTGCATATACCCCATTTTGTTTGTCCTTTTCTCCTGTGGTCCACCCTTGGACTGTTTCCGCTGCTGAGCTATTGTGAATATCAGTTCTTCTACGACCATCTGTCTAAGTTTTTGTCTGAACCCCTTTTCTCAGTGCCTCCAGGCACATACCTGGGAGTGACTTGGCCCGGTCACGTGGTCATTCTACCATCTGGCTGTTGTGCAATGCTGCGCCCCTGGCAAGACTTGACTTTCCTTCTTACAGTGTTATCACGGTCTCTAGTGGGTATGGTCGTGGTGTCTCACTGTGGTTTTGATCTGCATTTCCCTGATGGCTGATGATCGGAGGCACCTTGCCATGTGCCTGCTGACCCCTTGAACATTCTTGGGGAATCCCGTATCCCTCACAGCTCCTCACTGGTTTGCATACCAGATGTCCCAGCTGTGATTAGTCATTTCTCGCAGCACCCCTCCCCCCCTGTTTCCCTTTCACAGAGAATAGGATGTAGGCATGAAGTGTGGCTGCTTCCATGCCCTCTTGGGGGATGTGCTGGTCACACATACATGTATCAATTCCTGTGCCTATTGATCAGCATTGAAGTTCCTGATTCACACTGATGCCTCTCGGGGTTCACTGTGGTTCCCTCCCATAATGATGGCTCACCTTCTCTGCCAGTGAGAACCTGGCTGCTATTATCCTGATGTTCCTGTTTAGTTTCTCAGCCCCCAGACACACCCCCGACTCCCGTGGCCACTGTTGCCCCACCACCTTGCAGAGGGCCCCGCCCCGGCTCGGCCACCCTGCCTCCCCTGGATCTCACCCCACATGGGCTTGGACACCCCCCCACTCCCCGGCCTGGAGATGCTCTCTCTCTCTCTCTGAGCCCCCACTCCCTCACATCCCCCACGGAAGCCTTCTCCACCTACTGGCCTCTGGGCCCCCACCCCTGCTCAGAGCCATGGTGTGGATGTCCACCTTGCTCTGCCCCAGCTGACTCAGTTCCAGAAGGGAAAGGAAAGGAGAAGGGGGCAAAGAGAAAAGGGTCTCTCTGTTCCCCATTTTATCTTGAGAACTCATGCCAAGTATTCAATTTATAACCAAAGTACTTCCTTTGCCTTAACAAGTTACCTTATCTCTGCGCCCCCCAGCCCAGCACACGGGCAGGTAGAGCTGATGGGGGGAGGGGGTGCGGCTCCTGGCCCCCGGAGGGCTGGGCTGCAAAGGGCAGAGCTGGGCAGGGAGGGGGGCACCCTGGGGGAGGGACGGTCTGGGGAGGCGGCCTCTTATCCTCTTAGCTTCCTCCCCAGACAATGGACTGCCTTCTGCAGCAGGAGATAAGGGCCAAGTCGCAGACGGAAGGAATCCCAGCCTCAGGTCTGCTGTCCCCTTCTTCCCCAGCCCGCCTGCAGGCTTCTGGTCCCTATCACCCTGCACCTTTGAGAAAGGGAGGTGCTGAGGCCCTGCCTTGGCTCCAGGACTCAGTCACTCAAGGAGAATGTTTTCTTTTAGTTGTAGTTAGGGAATTTTTCATTTGTTTAGTTGCGGCTTCCAGTACCTGAAGTACGCAGACCTCCTTTTACAACTCCCCGTGTGCGCTAGGACGCGGTTCTGGCCAGGACTTCTGCCAGCGAGGCTCAGGACGGCCCCTGCACTGGGGAGCACTTGGGCGGAGGGGAGGTGGGCTGGATGGCTTCCCTGGGGGGGGAACCTAAAATTTCTCAACAATTTTTATATGTGTTATATGTTGAAAGGATCATATTTGAGGCATACGAATGGGTTAAATAAAGTAAACATTGATTTTCCTAGTGTTTCTTTTTTAATGTAGCAGCTAGGAGCAACTGAAGTTATCCGGTGGTTGCTATGTCCAGCCCCTGAGACCCCTGGAGCCCCCAGCCCCTCAACACCTCCCCAGAGGTCGCGTGCTCCTGTCACCCCAGACTAGCTTAGACTTCTTGAACTTCAGGTAAACGGGAGTCACACAGCAAGAGGCGTCTGTGTGATGGCACACTCACAGGGAATTTACCAATACAGACCCTGGATGGTACCACAACAGCTGGGTTCTTGCCCTGGGGAGCTCACAAGTGACAGAAATGATGCCCAGGGGTGGCTGCGCCCCCAAATTTATATCCCCCTGGAACCTCAGAATGTGACCTTGTTTGGAAATAAGGTCTTTGCAGATGTCACTAGATCCGGCTCTCGCACAAGGTGCTGGATTGTGGGCAGTCCCAAATCCCATGGAGCGGTGTCTTGGTAGGGGAAAGGAGAGGGGGATTTGGGCGGAGCGGGCCGTGAGGATGGAGGCCACGTGAGGATAGGGGAGAGATGGAGCCATGTGGCCACAAACCCAAGATGGCCTGGGGCCACCAGAGCCTGGCCCAGGTAGGAAGGATCCTCCCCATAGCCTCAGGAGCGAGCTGGCCTCCAGAACCCTAAGGAAAGTCTTGTTGTTTTGAGCCACAAAGCTTGTGGTACTTTTGTTTTGGAGGTGCCAGGAAACTCATACATGGAACAGGAGGGGATCCCGGGCAGCCTCACCCACCCAGCCACAGAGGGGAAACTGAGACCTGGGAGCAAGAGAGTGAGAACTCCTCACAGAGCCTGGGTTTGGGGACTGGCCCTGACTAGCTGGGCCTCCCCGGGCAAGTCAGTGCACCTCTCTGAACAGCACTGTCCCCAAAGTGGTGCTGCTAAGGCCACTCCAACCAGGACTGATGGCACAGTGGATGGCGGGAGGAGGGGCTGTCCCTCGGAACTCCAGAGGCTCCCCTGAGCAGGTTCCCCTGAGTGATGCAGACATGCTCCCCAAAACTGCTGTGTGGTCAGAGCCTGCAGCATCCCAGGGCAGTGGTCTCAAAGACACCCCTCTATTGGGACTTTGCCTTGTGTTGGTTTTACCAACAACCTCATGACTAGAACAGAGGCTAGGCTGGGGACGCTGCTGCCCTCTGCCCTACATGAGTCCCCACCAGGCTGGGAGAGCTAAGGGGAGGGAAGGGGACTCTGCAGGCACATCCCAGCCTCTGTACCCCCATCTTCCCACCTGGGGAGTGGGAGGCCCGGGACAGTGGAGAGGAAGGGACAGAGGGGTCCTGCTCTGTTCTCGAGGCTGGGTCTGGAGGAGGGAAGCTGTTCAAGGTTACCTCTGGTCATGACTAGAGCAGGCTTGAGGCGCCCAGGGAGGAGCCTATGTGGCCCTACTCTTGCTCCCTACTGTCAAGCCTTCTCATGCTGTCAGTTCTTTCCCCAAAACAAAAACTGCTTTCTGGGCAGATCCTCTGGATTTTGCTTGGCTGGCCCTTGAGGCCCTCAGAATTGGGGCCTCTACCCCGGGTGTGGAGAGTCCCCTCATACGGGGTGCATTTCTTTCCCCAGCCTCAGCCCCAGGCTGGCTTCTCCTAACCACCTTCCTACAGGTAACAATGGAAGCAGGGCACACTCCCGCTCAAGCCTCCCATGGCTCCCCAGCGCTCTCAGGATAAAGCCCTGAGTACACGCCTGCAAGACTGGCCTCTGCAACCCTGTCTCCCCTCTTCTGCACCCCAGATCTAACTCCAGCTGGCCCCTCAACTCTTGCTCCTCTGCTGACTCCAGACGATGCACACCTTTTCCAGAACCTGCCCCCACCACCCTGCAGGGGAGGCAGCGTTGCCTCCTTTTCACACAGCACAGTCCTGCTCAAAGGCTATCTGTGAACTGACCTCTATGTCTTCGGGCTCCCTACTCCACTCCAGTGGTCTGTGTTTCTGTCTCTTCCCAGAAAGCCGCGGTCTCGTTTACTAGGCACCACGGTAAGTCACAAAGTCAGGTGCGGCCACCATTCGACTCCCATCCCTGTGACCGAGACTCCTGCAGAGACCTCATTCCTATTCTGTATTTGTCCTTTGTTGTCTGGCCTACTTTGCACCGTGTCCTCGAGGCTCATCCATGTTGTAGTCCTTCCTTTTGATGGCTGGGTAATATTCCATTTATGGATGGGCCACACTCTGTTTGTCCCTTATCCATCAATGGAGCCTTCGGCTGCTTCCACCTTTTGGTCAGTGGGAGTCACGTTGCTGTGAACACAACCGCATAAATATTAAGTCTCTGATTTCAACTCACTGGGTATGGACTCTGGGAGGAACTATTGGATCATAAGGTCATTCGACGGGGTATGCTTTCAGAGAGGGGCATGTTTTGCAACTTGACTGAGAGACGTCAGGAAAGATGTGCTGGAGGGGTTGGGAAAGCGTTTCTCTCTCTCTCTCTTTTTTTAAGTAGGCTCCATGCCTAACCTGTGGATTGGACTCACATCATGAGATTGAGAGTCATGTGCTCTATGAACCCAACCAACCAGATGTCCCAGTATTTATTCGATGTACAAAAACAGCCCTCTGCAAAGAGCTGCCGGAACTGGGAAGTCTGGAGTCTGTGCACCAGGGTGGGAAATAATCACGCGATGATTGTCACTAACTGAGTTTAGCATTTTACTCCTTTATTTTTTTTTAAGGATTTTATTTATTTATTTGACAGAGAGATCACAAGTAGGCAGAGAGGCAGGTAGACAGGAGGAAGCAGGCTCCCTGCTGAGCAGAAAGACCCATGCAGGACTCAATCCCAGGACCCTGAGATCATCACCTGAGCCAAAGGCAGAGGCTTTAACCCACTGAGCCACTCAGGTGCCCTCCCATGATAGTTCTTAAATCCACCACTAGATGTTATTATTTAGTGTATCCTTAAAAGCACGTATATTGGGGCGCCTGGGTGGCTCAGTTGGTTGGGCGGCTGCCTTTGGCTCAGGTCATGATCCCGGAGACCCGGGATCGAGCCCCACATTGGGCTCCCTGCTCTGCGGGAAGCCTTCTTCTCCCTCTCTCACTCCCCCTGCTTGTGTTCCCTCTCTCGCTGTGTTTCTCTCTGTTAAATAAATAAATAAAATTTAAGGAAAAAAAAAGGGAAGAACATATTTAAAAATAAATAAATAGATAAATAAATAAACAGTATGTTGAGAACTTTAATGTAGTTGATTTCCTTTGTAATCTTATGTATTTTGCCTAATGTGTTGGGTTTTTTTTTAAAGATTTTATTTATTTGACAGAGAGAAACACAGCCAGAGAGGGAATACAAGCAGGGGGACTGAGAGAGGGAGAAGCAGGCTTCCCGCCGAGCAGGGAGCCTGATGTGGGACTCGATCCCGGGTCTCCGGGATCATGACCTGAGCCGAAGGCAGTCGCCCAACCAACTGAGCCAGCCAGGCGCCCCACCTAATGAGTTTTTTTTTTAAGATTATTTATTTATTTGACAGAGAGAGATCACAAGTAGGCAGAGAGGCAGGCAGAGAGAGAGGAGGAAGCAGGCTCCCTGCTGAGCAGAGAGCCCAACATGGGCCTCGATCCCAGTACCCTGAGATCACGTCCTGAGCCAAAGGAAGGCAGAGGCTTTAATCCACTGAGCCACCCAGGTGCCCTGTTTTCGTTTTAATATTTTATTTATTTATTTGACAGAGAGAAACACAGCCAGAGAGGGCATACAAGCAGGGGGAGTGAGAGAGGGAGAAACAGGCTTCCTGCTGAGCGGGGAGCTCGATGTGGGGCTCGATCCCAGGTTCCTGAGATCATGACTGGAGCTGGAGGTAGAGGCTTAACCCACTGAGCCACCCAGGTGCCCCTTGGTATCATGTTTTTAACACATTAGGCAGGGGCGCCTGGGTGGCTCAGTGGGTTAAGCAACTGCCTTCAGCTCAGGTCACGATCTCAGGGTCCTGGAATCAAGCCCCAAATTGGGCTCTCTGCTCATCAGGGAGCCTGCTTCTCCCTCTCTCTGCCTACCTCTCTGCCTACTTGTGATCTCTCTGTCTGTCAAATAAATAAATAAAATCTTAAAATAAATAAATAAGTAAATAAAAACACGATACCGAGAAGGGATTCATTAGTTGTCAAAAGGCTAGTTTAGATAATGTTAGGAAGATGATGTGATGTCTGGAGCTCTGGCAGCCATTTTTTTACTCTGAGGGGCTCATCCTGATGGAAAAGCTGACTTAATAAGAATGGCAAAGTGAGGAGTGGGGAAGTCCCAGGGTCCTTTCCCAGCTATTACCAGAATTAACCAACCCTGGAAACTCCCCTCTTCAGGACTTCTTATTTCTTGCTATTAACTAATGGCTTTGTTGTTTCGCCAGCTGAATCAGGGTTTTCTTTTTCTCTTTTAAGATTTTATTTATTCATTTGAGAGAGACAGAGAGAGAACAAGCAGGGGGGAGGCAGAAGGCAAAGGAGAAGCAGACTCCCCGTGGAACTAGGAGCCTGATTGGGGCTCAAATCCAGGACCTGGAGATCATGACCTGAGATGAAGGCAGAGGCTTACCCATCTGAGCCACACAGACACCCCTGGGATTTTCTTTCCTTTTTTTTTTCAAATATTTTATTTATTTATTTGACAGAGAGAAACACAGCTAGAGAGGGAACACAAGCAGAAGGACTGAAAGAGGGAGAAGCAGGCTTCCCGCTGAGCAGGAAGCCAGATGTGGGGCTCAATCCCCTGTCTCCAGGATCATTACCTGAGCCGAAGGCAGTCCCTTAACCAACTGAGCCACCCAGGCGCCCCTGGGATTGTCTTTCTTATGCGTTGACTGAAAGAGGGTGTTTCCAAAAGGGTCCTGGAAAGGCCTAGGGAAAGATGGATGAGGACAATATCCTTCTGGCCTCTTCAGAGCTTTTGCCTAAATTAGAAAAAGGTTCTCCTCTGGGTGAATGTAAAGTACCCTAGCTGGGGGATGTGACTTTGGGCCAAAATAAAAGTCCTTTTTCTTCCAGGCTGACACAGGCCCCGGGTGAGGGGGCAGGGCTTGTGTAGGGAGGGCTTGAGCTGGCTTCATTCCCATGCGACTCTTGTGTAGGAAACAACCTGTGCAACTGTACTTGGAAGTCCTAGAAGAAGATCCCCAGGGTGAGGGGGGTGGGTGGGTATTCTGAAGGGACACATGGCCATGTGGCAAGGGTGGGGTCTGCAGAAGTCAGGTCTCATACACAGGCACTTGGGCTGCCGTTGAGGGAGACCCACAGATGGCCTGCACCCATGGTCCTCAACTCCTCTTCCCAACCCGGTGAGGACCTCGCTTTGTTCACCAGGGACTACCCTGAAGATGTATCTCTTGTTTATACCCCACAGCTGCCCTCAGCCCCACCTGAATCTGAGCACCCCCACGGATGCTGGACCCGCGCCCTGGACATACACTGGGGGAAGGTGGAGGACTGACTGTACCCGCTGAGGACCGCTGCGCTAGGCAGGTCGTGGAAGATTGTCCCTCCCCCATAAGAGCATTTTGAATATCAGGGGCTGTTGTGCCCAGGACCCCCTACCCCTAGACTCTGTCTGGGAAGCAGCCAGAGTGCCGGTCTTGGGGGGGCCACATGCCTGCTGATGGAAGCGTCTGGGTCCACGGGCCAGGGAGGACTGAGCCAAGAAAGGCCTGGGAAGCAGGAAGGAAGAGGGAGGGTCTGGCCTCCTGGCCTGGCCACCCTTGCTGCCCCTGTGTTGCTGTGTCCTGCGGCTGCCTGGCTTGGAGGTGGGCTACAGGATGCCTTGGGGGGCTTCGTGCACACCTGCTCTCAAGGAAGCTGTTGCGGGCAGGGGGCAGGGGGTGCGGATACAGCTCTGCCCAGTGGTTCACCAGGAGGGCAGAAGTCAACAACAGTTTTGGGGGGGGCGGGCAACACCTGCTGGCACACGTGCCAATTCACAGGTTGTCCCTCTAGTTCCCGGATTCCGCTCCAGCCTCCTGGGGGCTGCCCGGACCTGTGCTGCCCAGTATGGTGGGCTCTGGCCACAGATGCGGTTTTTTTGTTTTTGTTTTTGTTTTTTTTACATGTCAATTAATTTCAGTGATGTAAAATGAAAAGTTCAGTTCCTCAGTCCACATTTTAAAGGCTCATCAGCCACATGCATGACCAGTGGCTCCCATAGCAGAGCAGATTCTAGAACATTCCATCATGGCAGAAAGTTCTATTGCTTGGCACTGGGCCAGACACCTGTTCTGACCTATGGGACACCTAGGGCCGGGAGGGATATGCCACAGCCTCCCCTGGACTGTTCAGGGAAGGAGCCAGGAGGCTCCTCAGGGGCAGGGGATGTTTGAGCTGGGTCTTTTTTTTTTTTTTTTTTTTTTTTTTAAGATTTTATTTATTTGACAGAAACACAGCTAGAGAGGGAACACAAGCAGGGGGAGTGGAGAGGGAGAAGCAGGCTTCCCACCAAGGAGGGAGCCCAATGCGGGGCTAGATCCCGGGACTCCAGGATCATGACCCGAGCTGAAAGCAGATGCTTAACGACTAAGCCACCCAGGTGCCCCTGGATCTTTTTTTTTTTTTTTAAGATTTTATTTATTGGGGCACCGGAGTGGTTCAGTCAGTTAAGCATCTGCCTTTGGCTCAGGTCATGATCCTGGTGTTGTCAGGGGATCAAGCCCCACATCAGATTCCCTGCTTAGCAGGGAGTCAGCTTCTCCCTCTCCCTCTCCCTGCTCCCCCTGCCACGCTCTCTGTCATGTGCACTCTCTCTGTTAAATAAAACATTAAAAAAAAATATTTTAGGGGCGCCTGGGTGGCTCAGTTGGTTGAGCGACTGCCTTCGGCTCCGGTCATGATCCTAGAGACCGGGGATCGAGTCCCACATCGGGCTCCCTGCTCGGCGGGAAGCCTGCTTCTCCTTCTCTCGCTCCCCCTGCTTGTGTTCCCTCTCTGGCTGTGTTTCTCTCTGTTAAATAAAATCTTTTTAAAAAAAATATTTTATATATTTATTTGAGAGAGAGCACGAGCAGGGGAAGGGGGTAAAGGAAGAAGCAGGCTTCCTGCGGAGCAAGGAGCCTGATGAGGGACTTAATCCCAGGTCGCCAGGATCATGACCCAAGCCAAAGGCGGAGACTCAACTGACTGAGCCACACAGGCTCCTCTCTCTCTGTCAAATAAATGAATAAAATATTGAAAAAAAAATCACAAGGAAGGGAAAAAACACTTAGCAAATCCACGTGTAAGTGGACACACACATTCAGACCCATGCTGCACAGAGCAGGGCGAAGCGGGCAATGGCTGAGTTCTGAAGCCCCATGGGGAGGGTGTGAGTGAGTGGAGGAGAGGAAACAGGAAGGGAGGCAGGACCAGGAGACAGAGGCCCATCCGTCAGGGACCCCGAGGCACTGGGCGCTGGGGAGCCATGGGAGAGGTTTAAGGGAGAGGGGCCCCATCGCTCTTGCCTTCTCAGAAGCCACTCCTCCGGCTGGCCTGGTGGATGCCTGGGGCAGCTGTACCAGGGAGACATGCTTGTTATCCTTCTCCCCCTACCTCCCCCCGACACCCAGCATCAGGAGTTGATCAGAAGGGCCTCACTGAACCAGGGGAGACGAACGCCTTTTCCTCGCCATGGACCCGGATGGGCTCTGTGTAGGCCCCAGCAACAGTGGATGGCCACTGTGTTTAGTAGATGGAACCAAGGCCAGAGACGGGCGGAGCCCCGAGGGGCGCAGGCCCTTCAGGACAGGGGTGAGGTGATGGCCGGTGCGAGAAGGCCGAGGCTTGCCACCAGCCAGGGCCTCTCCGCGGCCAAGGAATCTGGGCCTGCTCCTGGCAAGGACGTCTTGGCAGGAGCGGGGCTCTGCCCGGGGTGCTAATGCCCTCTTAATTAGCCAGGCTCTTGCCAGGCACCTGCCGCTGCAGCCTCACTCTGCAAAACACGCTTGGGCCTCAGGGCCAGACCAGCATCTGCCCCCCTGCCAGGTGCGGCATCCTGGGACCCTGGAAACGGCACGTCCTCCTTAAAGCTGGACTAGGGCCTTCCCGTGCTGTCCAGGCCTCAGTGGCCCTGTTTGTAACCGGAAGGTGGGACAGCCAGAGATCGGCAGGGGGTGTTTGCAGGGACGGGGTGAGGGGGCGATGGCCTCCTTGTGCCCATCTCGGCTCTGTCCCCACAGAGCTGGGGGGCAGGCTGCGACCTTGGAGGGCACAGGGTCCTGGAGTAGTGCCCCGGAGTCGCTCCCTCCCCCTTGCAGGCCGTACCAGGCTGCCTTGAGGGGCCCCTGCTGCAACAGAACAACGGAAACCATTCACAGGCTCCGGCCTCCAGGCAGGTCATTTATGGAGGGCTGAGCCGGGGACATCTGGGCATCTGTGACGTGGACAGCACTTCTGGCCCCTCACTGCCTGGGCCACACTCCCCTCCTTCTGAGGGACGGGAAGCCCAGTCCCCATCACACAGCTCTGAGGACAGCTGGCTAGGAGCCCCCAGGACAGCTCCATGCCCTGCCCTTTTGCAGGCAAGGAACCAGTGCTTTAAGGGGACTGTGATGACCCAGGGCCACCCCAGGGGCCCCAAACCCTAGTCTCTGGGTGATAGTCAAGAGAAGCTGGCAGAGCCCTGGGCAAGGGGGCTATGAGGTCTCTAGCGTCTCACTGGGTGTGGTGTGAGGCTGCCAAGCTGGGTGTGAAGGGGGAGCCCTGGGAGAAAGGTGAGGAGGCTGGGGGCGGGGAGGCTGGGGAGGCTCTAGCTGTCTGGGAGGAAGGGGTGTGACCCCCGCCAGGAGTTCAGGTCCTCATACTATCACACCTAGCTGCGTGATTTGGTTGTGTTCTTCCCCCCTCCCCAAGAGTGACAGATTAAAATTGAGGTAAAATTTGCATAACATACAACTTACTACTTTAAAGTATATACTTCTGGGGCGCCTGGGTTGCTGAGTCGGTTAAGCATCGGTGTTCAACTCAGGTCATGATCCCACGGTCCTGGGATAAAGTCCGGCGTCGGGCTCTCTGCTCAGCGGGGAATCTGTTTCTCCCTCTCCCTCTGCCTGCTGCTCCCCCTGCTTTTGCTCTCTCTCTGTCAAATAAATACATGAGGTCTTAAAAAAAAAAAAAGGTGAAGTATATCTGTAGCACTAGCCACAGTCAGCAGCACCTGTCCCTACCTCCAGAGCACTTCTCTCACCCCAGAAGGAACCCTGGAGCCATCAGGCAGTCGTCCCCCCCCCAACCACCAATCTGCCTTCTGTGGGGTATGGTCCTCCATCTCATCTGGGAAACGGGGAAGACATCCAGCTCATTGGAAGGTTAAAGCAGATAAAGTTCTTAGCACAATGCCTGGAGCTCTTATGAGAATGAATGCCTCTCCAACTAGGGTCTGTCAGACGGACCCTGTGCCCCATGAGGGCAGAGCCCAGTGAGAAGGTCCCCAGGGGCCGGTCAGGCTAGCGCCCAGCTCTTAGGCTGAGGAAGATTCCTGCCAGGAGGACCCCTGGGGGCCTGGGGTGTAGGAGGCCCTGGATAGCCTGGCTCAGCTCAGGAAGGGGGAGAGGTGAGCCTGCAGCTGGTCCAGGCAGTCAGTCATTGCCCAGGATTGAGCTGGAAGCGTCAGCCCCGTAGGAATTTCAGGACTCTCTTTGTGCCCTGGTGTAAGGAGGGGAGCAGGCAGGCCTGGTGACTGGGAGGGGGGGCTTACTGGGGAGAGTTGCCAAGGGATAGAAGCGAGATGCAGAGAGAGAAGCTGAAGCCAAGCCATATATATAAAAAATACCTTCAGAAATAAAACTTTGCATTTCTGCATCTAAATATCTATCACTATCTCCTATCCATCCATCCATCCATTTACCATCTATCAACCTACTATCTACTTATTCATCTGTTTATCTACCTAGCTATCCGTCTATCATTTATCTTTCTATCTACCCATCATTTATCAATCTATCCATCCAGTATCTATCATCTATCTATCCCTTCAAACATGTCTTCCCATCTATCAATCTATCCATTGATCCATCCAACATCTATCCACCTATCCATTTTCTACCTACCTATCATCCATCCATCCATCCATCCATCCGTCAACCTACCATCTATCTGTCTATCCATCCATCCATCCATCCATCATCTCTCCACCTCTATCTACTTAATACATTTCTGAATCCTCATAGAGAGGTCTGTCTGACCGGCAGCAGTCGGAACACCACCATGGGCAGCCCTCTCACATAGAGCTACAGCGAAAAGAGGTCTTTACAATGTCTGCCAAGTTTTATTATTGTTATGAAAAACTTAACACTAGGGTAAAAAAAACATTAAAGTATAGCGCCCCCGCCTGTGCTGTCCCTGCTGGTGCAGAAATCACATTCCACCCACCCAATCCCACCCCACTGGAGGGGGCTGGGTATTTTATTTTTTTTTTATTCTTGGTAGGTTTTTTCTTTCCTTTTTTTTTTTTTTTTAAAAAAAGATTTTATTTATTTGACAGAGAGAAACACAGGCAGAGAGGGAACACAAACAGGAGGAGTGAGAGAGGGAGAAGCAGGCTTCCCGCCGAGCAGGCAGCCTGATGTGGGGCTCGATCCCGCGTCTCCAGGATCATGACCTGAGCTGAAGGCAGTCGCTTAACCAACTGAGCCACCCAGGCGCCCCGTTTCTTGGTAGGTTTTTTCTAAAACCTTTTAGTAAGGAAATGTCCACAAACAGTTATTAAAGTAGAGATGATTACGTAGGGGTAGGGAACCCCACATATCCACCACCTTGTCTGGAATATTTTAAGGCAAATCCCAGGCATTCCTGCTGTTTTCTGGGCAGGACTTCTGGGAGGGAAGGTGAAGACATCTTGCTGATGTTTTTAACAGAACACTGTGCCAGGATATATCTACCTCGGTGTTTTCCTGAGAAACTTTGCGGGTGCCATTATTTCCATCTGATAGGCAAGGAAACGAAGGCACCAAAGGGAAGTAATTCACTGAAGGTCCCACGGCAAGTATACGTCAGAGCCAGGACCCAAGGGAAGCCAGGGTCCAGTCCTTGACTTCTGTGCGGGGTGCACCTTGGGATCTTGTCTCAGGAAGCCCTGCTTATCACGGGTGGGCTCAGGGATGCCCCCGAGGTTGTTTGGGGAGAGAGTGTCTGGGTCTCCGTGGCTCAAGATTCTCACCTGGGGAACTAGGTTTTGGGCTAGGTGAGCAGCCCTTGCCAGTGGCCTCATTTCCCTCCCCCGATTCAGCCACATGCTACAAGGTGACCTGCCCAGGAGCTGTTCAGGTCTGGTTCCCGCCATGCCCTCCTTCCAGGGCAGCTCAGGTGGCGCCTGGGCTCCCGTGGGGCCCCGGGGACACAGCGACCGTGTTCCTGTCCTTCCCCAGTGGGACCCAAGGCGGGGTCTGCGAACAGCACCGTGTGACAGTGCTGGACTCAGAGGTGCCCAGTGTAACCGAGACATGGGGGAAGGCCAGCAGAGGGCACATGGCATGGGTGCAGAGCAGAGGGTGGCTTCTGACAATGCTCTTTTGCTCAACTTGCCTGAGATTTTGTTCCTGTATTGGCTTCTCAACAATAATTAATTACAATAATATTTATTTTTTATTTAAAAAAAATTTTTTTAGCGATTTTATTTACTTATTTGACAGAGAGATCACAAATAGGCAGAGAGGCAGGCAGAGAGGGGGAAGCAGGCTCCCCGCTGAGCAGAGAGCCCGATGTAGGACTCGTTCCCAGGACCCCGAGATCACGACCCGAGCCGAAGGCAGAGGCCCCAACCCTCTGAGCCACCGAGGTGCCCCAATGTTTACCTTTTAAAACCAAGCGGCTTTGGGCATCTAGCTCACTCAGTCACAGAGGCATGCAACTCTAGACCTCAAGGTCGTGAGTTTGAGCCCCACCTACCCTGGGTGTGGAGATTATGTATTTAAAGTTTTTTTTTTTTTTTAAAGATTTATTTATTTATTTGACAGAGAGAAACACAGCCAGAGAGGGAACACAAGCAGAGGGACTGAGAGGGGGAGAAGCAGGCTTCCCGGCGAGCAGGAAGCCCGATGTGGGGCTCGATCCCGGGTCTCTGGGATCATGACCCGAGCCGAAGGCTGTCGCTCAACCAACTGAGCCACCCAGGCGCCCCGAGATTATGTATTTAAAAAAACAAAAAAAAGAGGCTTCCCTCTCACTCCATCCAAGGATCTATGGTCATGAGACTCAGACAAGTGGTCGCATGCCAGGTCCATATGACACCCTTGCTCCTGGCAGCTTCTGTGGGCCAGGGCTTCCTCACTCCCAAATCTCCATGCAAGCCAGTGAAGGACATATACATACCACCTGCATTGGCACTGGACAGAGGACAGAGTGAGCTCCCCATTACCAGAGGCATTCAAGGAAACACTACACAGCCTTAATATTCTTACCCGGTACAAACGCCATGGTCGGGCAAGGAGATGCACAAAAACATGCTGGTGTGAGACTGAGGACTGCACTGTGGGAAGGGGGCCTGGCCAAAGCAGGGCATCCCCCACAACCAGCTAACCGTCCATCCATATGGCACCAGGTAAACAAACATGGTCCACCCTGCTATGGAATGTTACACAATGGGGAAGAAGAACAAGGAAGCTGCTTCTGTACTGAAGCCAGAATGGTGTTAAGGTAGCCAAGTAAGAGGCAGCTGGCTGGCTCAGTCCAGAGAGCACGTGCCTCTTGATCTCTGGGTCACGAGTTCGAGTCTCACAGTGGGTGTAGAGGCTACTTAAAAAAGAAAGGATACATCAAGTGATAGAAGGGTAGCAAATAATTGAGAGAATACAAACGTGTTTGCTCGTGTTTTTGTAGACAGAAACACATAAGCAACAAATCTGACTGCAGTTAGGAGCCAATGCGGTGAAGACAAAATGAGGACATTTTTGAATACTTGAGTCATGGGAACCTATCATCTATTCAGAAAAAAAAAACACATAAATACTAGTAATTTAGTTCCACATCCATTGAAATTCACCTCAATGCTTCATATACTGACCCCAGTGACCCCAGCAACCTGCAGGCTCAATTTTGTTCCCGGGGACTGTCCCAGTCCTGTGGGCAAGTCCCAGGGGTCCTTACTCCTCCTCCTCCCACCTCCGCCCTTTAACCATTCAATTTTAATTTACTCAACAAACAGGCACAAGGCTCCAGGTTCCTCCCAGCTAATGGATCCTGTAAGCTTCTCACAACTCCACCTTTGCTTGACCACAGGACTAGGGTCCTGGGGATTGCTGAGGACTCTGGGGGCCAGAGGAGACCTGTCTGTGTCCTCAGCACCCTCCTGTCAATGTTGTTAGTGAACAATAAAACAGCAGTGTTTGCTGAGCACTGACCACATGCCAGGCACTGTCTCCTAGGTGCCTGATGAGCCACCAACTTTAGCTTCTACTGCCCTTCTCGGCATTCCACTGGGGCAGGTGCTGTCACCACGACCCTTTCAGAGAGGGCAAAGCTGAGAGCCAGAGATGTGCATTTGAACCCAGACCACCACCAAACCTATCTGAACTCAACCAGTCTTTCTGCCCATCAAAGCATCACCTGGGAAGGACTGGACCCGCTCCCACCTCTAATCTGATTGACAGGCAGGAGCCCCCAACCCCAGCCCCCTTCCTGGCCTCCAGGCTGCAAAGCTGTAGGCTGGGCATTGGGCCAGAGCAGGGAATTGCAGACAGGAGGGAGGGGCCACCCAGACCTACCTCCCCAGTAGGTGGGTCTCAGCATGCTCCAGCCCCCCCCCCCCCCCCCCCCCCCCCCCCCCCCCCCCCCCCCCCCCCCCCCCCCCCCCCCCCCCCCCCCCCCCCCCCCGCCAGCATCAAGCTGGGCACCACACAGCCTTCTGGAAATGCCTACAGCTATTCATCTGCCTCTCCTCTGAGCCTTGGAAGATGACCAGAGGTTTGGGGTCTTTCTAATCAGGTGCACAGCTTCTTGAGGACTGGAATGGCTCCTGAGGGTGGACAAGGACAGTGTCTGAGCTCCATGCCCCCAGGGACTCTGAGACTGTCCTAAGATGGGGGATTTGCATCTCTTCTACAAAAGGGAAACCGAGGCTCAGAGAGGCCAAGCAACTTTCCTAAAGTCACACAGCCAGTGAGATCCTGGGTTTCAAGCCTAAGGGATAACCTAAAATGAGAAATTTTTGATGTTCCGGTCTGGAGGGATGGGTTTTGTGGACGAGAGGCTATGGCCACTGCCTGCCTGGGGGTCCAGGCCCTGCCAGTAAACACATTTGAGCCACAATGGTGAGAAGGTGACACCACCTTCCCCTGGAAGATTAAAAAAAAAAAAAAATCCCTGGAGGGGTTTGCCTGGGGGAAGATAAGGCCCAGACCAACGAGTTGGGAAGCTAGTTCAGTGCTCTTTGCCTTTGGCCCCAAGACCTTGTGGGCAGCTTGTGGTCATGCTGGCATCCCACGAGCTTGCTTGGCATGTGGGGAATGTCCCAGCAAAAGTCCTGGCCTTAGAAAAGGGAAGTGTTCCTAGAAGGGGGAGGACGTGGAAGGGGAGTGAGCGTCTGCAGGGACTGTCCCCTTAAGAGGAGGACAGTACAGAGTTGGGGTCCTGAAGGAGGAGGGCTTCAACAAGTTCAGCCACCTGTGTAGTGGGAGCCTAGGGCTGTAAAGTGAAGAACGCACTGGTCCTGGAGCCCCCAGTGCTGGAGCCCCGTCCCAGCCCTTCAGACTGTGGAGCCAGGAGTGGTCCCACCTCTGACCAGCCCACTCCACTGCCTGGAAGACCAGAACCCTGAGACTTCTGCATCCCCAGAATTGGGAACAGCAGTCACTTGTCTCTGCCACTATTTCGAAGAACTATTTTGGGCCAGCAGGGCTGGGTGCTGGGGCCACAGGGTAGGGACCGGATGGCCTTCAGGGAAATTTCTTGCAAGGCCTGAGTTGGGTGAGTTGGGGTCTGCGGACCCCTCCCCCAGTTCCTGGGCTACCCCACACCTCTTTGGCTCACCTGCCCGCGTGCGGTGGGTGAGTGCGCCTTCCCTCCTCTAAAGCTTTGCTGTAAGGCCACCTCCTCCGAGCAGCCTCCGGTCCGCCTCCTCCCACTACTGACGTGTTCGGTGGTCTTTGCGGTCTCTGTAACAACCTCAAACCCTTCCTCTTTGCTAGGCTTAGAACTGGGGGCCTCCGACGGGTCCCGAGCTCCAGGTGGGTCCTCAGGCTGCGGCGCTGCGGGGGTGGGGCCCTGGCACCGCGGGGAGCGAGGTGGCGGCGCTGCAGAGGCCGGTGGTGCTGAACCCGCGGGCCGGTAAGAGCCGAGCCGCCAGCCGCGCCCCTCGGGTCCCGGCTCCGCGAGCTCCCTGCGCCCCCTCCCCCGCCGAGCCCCGGGGCGGGGCGGGGGTGGGGCTTCGTGCCGCTGACGTCACCGCGCCTAGAAAGGGGCTCGCGCGCGGCGGGCCGGCTTTGTGGAGCGCTGCGGAGGGTGCGCGCTGGGCTGTGGTCGCGAACAAAGGAGCAGGGCACTGCCGCGGGGACCCGCCACCGACCTCCCGGGCCGCGCCGGGGCCCTCCCGCCCGCCGCCACCATGACCGCCAACGGCACTGCCGAAGCCGTGCAGATCCAGTTCGGCCTCATCAACTGCGGCAACAAGTACCTGACGGCCGAGGCGTTCGGGTTCAAGGTGAATGCGTCGGCCAGCAGCCTGAAGAAGAAGCAGATCTGGACGCTGGAGCAGCCGCCCGACGAGGCGGGCAGCGCGGCCGTGTGCCTGCGCAGCCACCTGGGCCGCTACCTGGCGGCGGACAAGGACGGCAACGTGACCTGCGAGCGCGAGGTGCCCGGCCCCGACTGCCGCTTTCTCATCGTGGCGCACGACGACGGCCGCTGGTCGCTGCAGTCCGAGGTGCACCGACGCTACTTCGGAGGCACCGAGGACCGCCTGTCGTGCTTCGCGCAGACCGTGTCGCCGGCTGAGAAGTGGAGCGTGCACATCGCTATGCACCCGCAGGTCAATATCTACAGTCTGACCCGCAAGCGCTATGCGCACCTGAGCGCTCGGCCGGCGGACGAGATCGCGGTGGACCGCGACGTGCCCTGGGGCGTCGACTCGCTCATCACGCTGGCCTTCCAGGACCAGCGCTACAGCGTGCAAACCGCCGACCACCGCTTCCTGCGCCACGACGGGCGCCTGGTGGCGCGCCCCGAGCCCGCCACCGGCTACACGCTCGAGTTCCGCTCCGGCAAGGTGGCCTTCCGCGACTGCGAGGGCCGCTACCTGGCGCCGTCGGGGCCCAGCGGCACGCTCAAGGCGGGCAAGGCCACCAAGGTGGGCAAGGACGAGCTCTTCGCCCTGGAGCAGAGCTGCGCCCAGGTCGTGCTGCAGGCGGCCAACGAGAGGAACGTGTCCACGCGCCAGGGTAAGTGGGGACACCGCCCCCTCCTCTCCCGGTCGGTGCACAAAGCACATCCCACCCCCGTACCTCCGGCCTCCCGCTCTTTCTCGCCCGCGGTGCTGCTACAGTCCCTAGCGACGCCGGATGCGCCCCCGCTGGGCGCGCGGGCCACCCCGCCTCGTCGCGGGACATGCGCCCGGAGGAGGGGGCGAGGGGTGGGGCCATGCCTATCCTTGGGCGCCGCTGCACACCCCCATCCCGCGTTGGGGTTGCGGCTCCCTGGGCCCCGCGTAGGCGCCGCCCTATTTGTATGTGCTAGCCTCCGGGCCCACTGTCTGGACTCCCCAAGCGCGCGGATCCCCGGGTTCTCCCCGCTCAGCCCTGGGTGGGGAGGGGGGCGGTGGAGAGCCCCTCCCCCCTTTGCTCGTGCCCCTCCCTAGTTCTCAGGCCTGTGGCTCACCAGCCGAGGGAGGGTCGCTTCGCGCGCGGGGCGCACCCCCACCCCCCACGGCCCTCCGGGCGCTGGCAGGATGGGGGAGCCTTTGATCTCCGCAGGGTGCGCTTCCACCTTCCAGCCCTCCGGGCCTTTCTGCACCTCCGCTTGCAGCCCGGAGGGGTCGGCCTCTGCTGGGGGTGGTGTGCGTCCTGTGTGTCTGCCCTTCCCCCCCAGCCCCTCCTCCAGCGTCTGCCCCGCGCTCGAGGCCGCGGCCTTTGTGAGCAGGGGGGCGGGCTCCTCCAGAGGGCCCTCCCTCGCCCCCTTTGTCCTGTTCGGTCTCTGCAGATGGGAAAACCAGATGCGGCGGAGCGGGGGAGGGGATCGGTTTTCTGCGGGTCCCCCCTGCTGAGGAGCCCCCCGCCGTCCTCGGCCTAGTGCCCCCGTCCGGAGCTTCCCCTGGAGGCTGCCTCCCTCCTCGCGCCCGGGTACCGGGACGGCGTGGCGCGATTGGCGCCCTGCCAGGCACCCCGCCCCGCGCTCTCTGCACGTCTCGGGTCTGGTGCGCTCTGCCCTGCGGCCGTCGGGAGGGCGGACTGAGCGTGAGCCTAGAGCACCTAGCCCAGCTCCTTCGGGAAGCCCCTGCTCTCGAGTGAACCCAACCTCAAGTGTCCTGCCTGGAACAGTTGATTGCAACTCGCCTCCTCCTTTCCTGGGCTTCTCACTGCTCTGGCCATTTCCTACCGGCCTGAGGGCCAGAAGTGAGCCCCTCTCTTTCCCTTCTTAGATTCTATCCTTGGGCGGTTTCTCTTCCTTCTGGCGCCCTTCTCCCTCCTTTGGCAAGGAAGACAGTTGATTCTTTGCAGCCGGAGGCCCCGCTGGAGGGACCTGTGGTGTTCCTGCTCTGCGGAGCGGGAAGTTGGGCCCCAGCGTCTGGAGATCGCTGGATGGAAGCCCAGTCAGTGCCGTCCTTCTGGTAGAGTGGACTTCCCTTCCTTCATCCTGAAGGCCACCCTGGGGACTGGAGGCGGGGACTGTGGAGGGGGGCTTGCAGCCCCACGGAAGTGGGGTCAGGCTGGGTGTGGTAATGGCTGAGTTTGCCAATTGATGTGGGCAGTATTGTCTCCATTGTATAGATGAGCCTACTTGGCCCAGAGTGGCGAAGCCATTTGCCCAAGGTCAAACAGCAAGTAAGCAACATACAGACCTGGGCCTGTTTGACTACAGAATAGACTCTTTTCTGACTCCCCCCAGTATGCCTCCCAGCCTCCAGGGCACAGTGCTCCCCCCTCAAACACAGTGTAGGTGGAGCAGGACTCCTCACCTGTTCGGCAAACATTGAGCCTTAACCAGGTGTGAGACATGTTCATTGATGAACGAATGAGTATGTGCGCGTGGACCCTTCCCTGTTGTAGCTGATGTTCTTGGGACATGATCAGCATCCCAGAGGTGTCAAGTAGAGGCGGGGGTATCCAGAAAGTCCATCAGGATCTCAGATTAGACTGGGGGGTGGGGAAGACACTTCTGAAGAGGACACTGGAGCTGACCTGAAAGATGAATACAAGGTGGCATGTATCAGGCATATGGCACAGGGTTGCAGGCAAAAAAGTCATGGCTTATGCAAAGTCCCTGAGGCAAGGAGGAGCAGAAAGCCTCGCCTGGCTGAGAAGGAGCTTGTGAGTTTGGTAGGTGGGACTGGAACTGCTGGTGGGGTCATTGGGCGCATTCTGGGCACTCACCCCTGCAGGCAGGCTGCACCCCTGCAGGCAGGCTGCGTCCCTGCTGGACTGCACCCAGTGCCTGCCTTGGGGAAGATGAGGAGGAGCGGCTGGCCCTGGCCCTGAGGGGACAAGCAGAGCGAGTCCGGGCACATACCTCTCCTCTTCACTAGCACTTGCTGGAAGTGTCAGTGTGTGATTCAAGCTGATGGGGCAAGGGGAGCCTGAAATTGGCCAGAAGTGTTGGCTCATGTCTGAGTTTAAAGGTACAAAGAATGGGGGAGGGGTCTTTGGGGCCTGAGATTGAGGCTCTTGGGGCCTCGGATCTTGGGGTCCTCACCTTGTTCTCTCATGTTAGCTGACCCCAAGGCTTCCTGGTGGGATGGAAGGAGACCAGGGGACCTGCAGCCCCTGTGGGGTTGGGGGCGTGTCTTAGAGGCCATTTTGGACAGGCCTGCGTGGCAAAGGAGGCGGGGTCTGTGTTTCTGACACATGTTGGGAAAAGCCAGCCAGGAAGGAGGAGGCTCCTGGGCTTTGCTGGCAGAGGGATGTGAATCATGCCCACAGGCTTGCACAGGCCTGGCTGGTGGGGGTGGGGGTGGGGTGCTCTCTGCTGACGCTGCAACCTACTCTCCGGCCTCAGTTTCCCCAGCGGTAAAGGGCCAGCCCTTGTCTGAGCCAGGCTTTGTTTCTGGGAAGGGGGCCATCTCTTGGCCACCAGGGAGTGGGGTCCCAGTGCCTGAGGTCTGATGCGATAGGCAGGAGGAATCCGTCCATCCAGGGCCTCAGAAATACTGTAGTAGTGACCACCTCACTGGTGAGGGGCCTGGCTTGGGCAGGGATGAAGGATGGCAGGGTGGCTGGGTGAACAGCACTGCCTGTCTGGGTGGGGTGTCCCCCGCCCCCCCCATGCTCCGTGGAAGTCTCACCTGCCCTGGCCTCTAGCCACGCCTTGGTCTCAGCCTCCTTGCCCTGGAGCTCCACGCTCAGGAAGCAGCCCCTGAGCATGCCCTGTCTCAGCCCCTCAGAGGCACTCAGGCCAAGCTGGCTGGCCTGCTGAGGAAAGGGCTGGTCAGGCTGGGGTTTGCAGGATGTGTAAGAGGTCTCCCGGAGGGACAGGGCATTTGAGGAAATTCACGCCCTAATTCTGGTGCAAGGATGGAGGACAGATCTGAGGGTCAGGAGGTGGAAAGAGGGCAGAGGGGAGGGGAGGCCACAGAAGCTTCCAGGCCCCTTCCCCTGAACTGAATAGGGTGGTGGGAAGTACCTCTTTTGAACCAGCCAGGGGAATTTGGAAACTGCCAAGGCTGAGGGGATGGAGTGCCCTCTCTGAGCCACCACAGGGAATGGCTCAGAGGCTTTGGACAGGAAAAGCTGTGAGGTGGGGTGGGGTGGGGGCGGGGAGTGGGGAGGAGGCGGGAGATGAGCTCCTTCCAGCCTCCCATCTCCCTCCCGGGGCTCCTGCAGGCCTGTGACTCAGTGAGGCTGCTGCAGCTGATGAAAAGAAAAATCCCAAAGAAAACCCTGTTCCCATAGTAACCCAGCTCTAATTAGAGACTCCCAAGGCCAAGTGGGGCCTTTCCCATCTGGGCAGGGCCCTGGAGCCAGGAGGGGCCCCTCAGGATGTTGGGGAGAGGAGACACTCCCCCACCCCTTACTCCTGCCTCTTAGAGTGGGACCACCTGGTGTCACCTCAACACCAGGGCCCTGAATCCTTCCACCCTCCTGGCAGAATGGAGAGACCCTTTTGATAGAGGGATACAGGCTGAGTGAAGGGAAGGCAGTCACCGAGGGTGCCTGGTCCCCCCTTTGGGTGGCACACTGGCTGGCCTAGGTCGCTGCATCACGTCCAGGACTGGACACGAGCAGATGGCCCCTGGGCGGGGCCTCCGTCTGTTCCTCTGTGGGAAGAGCAAGTCAGTATGGATTCCGTGGAGCACCACGGGCTGTCCGGAGAAGGAGCCTCCTGACTTAACTAACTCTGGCTAGAGGTTGGACTTCTAATCCAGGTCCCTTCACTGCCCCTTTTGCCCTGCTTTCTGGAGATCCCCCGCTGTCCTGTCTGCTGCTGCAGTACGTTCAAGGAAGCCCTTCCTCTCATCTCTCCCCTCCTTCCAGGTCAGCCAGCACACCCCATGTTGGGCAGGTGGTGCCATTGGGCTGGGGTGGGCTGGCTCATAGGGGCACGTCCACGAGCTTTTGGGGACTCCGGCCTCATGTTGTGCTCCCCAGAATGGCCTTACGATGGTACCATTTTTGGTGGCTCGGCTACCCAGGGGGCCCAGTCCCTGTTGACCCTCATCTTTACTGGAGGTGTCGTGTTTGGTCTGGCTCACTACCTGCCTCCCAGTAGTCAGCAGATCCTTGATGTCAGGGCTGAGGGGGCCCAGTGGGCCTGCAGGCTTGAGCCCAGGGGGTTGACAGAGGAGCTGTTCAGGGCGCAGGGTCTGCCAGTCCATAGAGGAGAGGGGAGGAGAAGGGGAGACCTGAGTTTGCCCACTTCCCCTCCTGAGATTCACCAGCACTCATCAGTTTCTGGCAAGGACATACCACCTCTGCCTTATTCTCCTTTGGGAAGTGGAGGTGAAGGTCCCCACCCCCTGGTGCTGATGGGAGTTAAGACAGGCTCACAGCCTTCGGGCCTTCTGCTCGGTAGTGGAGAACTACAGGTGGGCCCTGGGTGGGGAACCGGGACTCCCCCATCCACCAGCCTCCATCTTCTCATCTGAAGGGCCACCTGCCACCCCCCACGGTGGTCCCATTTTTCTAAAAGTGTCCAGACACAAGCGGTGACACTTTCGAGCCCCGGCCAGCAGAGTGGGTGGATGTCTCTGCTGTTGCAGGTCTTAGAACCCAGGCATGTGGGGAATGTGCATTTGTTCTGTTGGAGCCAAATATCCAACTACCAGGTTGTTAGGTGGAAGAGGTGACACAGATGGGGCCCCAAAGATTGGCCGCTGGGCAGCAGTGTGTGGGAGCATGGAAGGAAGCTCTCTCTGGGCGCATCAGGTGATTTAGGGACAGGGAAACGTGTGTGATCATCAGCAAATGGAGATCTGTGGCATGCGTGCACTCCGAGGAGGGTGTGTTCACCCGCCGTTTGCAGTGTGTTCTGGGGTGCAGAGGGCATGGGGGTATGTGTGAGGCCCCCCCTCCCTGGAGAGATAGCACAGGCTAAGAGGGACAGAGGGAGAGAGAGAGAGAATCTCAAGCAGGCTTCAAGCTCAGCGCAGAGACCCGGGACTTGATCTCATGACTCTGAGGTCATGATCTGAGCCGAAATCAAGAGTCGGGTGCTTAAAGGACTGAGCCACCCAGGCACCCCTGTGTGACTCCATTTTTATGCACAACCACAATATGATTAACAATAATTAATCCTTAATATTTAATCCTGGGCCACATTAGGATTCTCCCGATTGGTTCTAGAATGTCTTTGTGCAGACAGTTCGTTGGAAGGTATTCTAGCATCAGAGAAAATGATGTGAGGGATGGACGAGCCAGCCTTGGGCCTTGCCAGGTCCCACCCCGGGTCCCAGGTCCTGCCCGCCGAGTGGAGGCTGAGGGGTCTCCGCAGCTCCGCCGAGGTGGTGTGTGAGGGCAGGGCTGTGGTTTGGGGTGCCGGGGTCCCCGTACCAGTCGGAAGCTCTCCCCACAGGTATGGACTTGTCAGCCAATCAGGATGAGGAGACGGACCAGGAAACCTTCCAGCTAGAGATAGACCGTGACACCAAAAAGTGCGCCTTCCGCACCCACACGGGCAAGTACTGGATGCTGACAGCCACTGGGGGTGTGCAGTCCACTGCCTCCACCAAGTGAGTGCCCCACCGCGTCCGGGCTGGCCCTTCCCGGGGGTCGGGGGCCTGGGGACCGTGGGGCAGCCCCGCCTGACCCTTCCCGCCACCCCCAGGAATGCCAGCTGCTATTTTGACATCGAGTGGCGTGATCGGCGGATCACACTGCGTGCGTCCAATGGCAAGTTTGTGACAGCCAAGAAGAACGGGCAGCTGGCTGCCTCGGTGGAGACAGCAGGTAGCCACCTGTGGGCGTACCCCGCTCCCGGGTCTTCTGGGGGTTCTAGCCACCTCAGAGCTGCTCACCAACATCCCTCCTGCCCCGCCATCCCAAGGCTGACATGCTGGGGGACCCCAGACTTCCTGTTCTCCCTCTCTGAGCCGTGCCCCCCTCCCCGTGGGACTCACCGCCCCTCCCCTTTCCTGGGACAGGGGACTCGGAGCTCTTCCTCATGAAGCTCATCAACCGTCCCATCATCGTGTTCCGTGGGGAGCATGGCTTCATCGGCTGCCGGAAGGTCACAGGCACCCTGGACGCCAACCGCTCCAGCTATGATGTCTTCCAGCTGGAGTTCAGTGACGGGGCCTATAACATCAAAGGTGGGTTCTGAGGGGGCGTAGCTCCAGGGGGGCGCAGGGCCGGCATGGCAGCACAGGGATTGACACCCTTGTCCCACCATGGGGCTCAGCCTGGCCACCCTGTGACTTGGCTCTGGGGTCAGAGATCCTGTGGCCACCAGGCACCCTCCCTTCTTCTCTGAGTAGGAGGGAGGACCCCGCAAAGTGGAGGAGAGCGGAGGGAAACAGGATTCTGGAAACAGTGGACAGGGAAGGTGTTTCATGCCTGAGTTAGGGGACTTAAAGTCCGGGTAGGGGGAGGAGGCTCGGATCTGCATCCAGCAGGGGTGTGAGGGTTGGGCGGCCATCACGCAGACCCCACCCCAACACCAGAAGCTGTGATTGCAGCGTGAGGACCTGGCTGAGGGTGGGCCTGATGGGTCTTGCTCCCCAGATTCCACAGGCAAGTACTGGACGGTGGGCAGCGACTCGTCGGTCACCAGCAGCAGCGACACCCCCCTGGACTTCTTCTTCGAATTCTGTGACTACAACAAGGTGGCCATCAAGGTGGGCGGGCGCTACCTGAAGGGGGACCACGCGGGGGTCCTGAAGGCCTGCGCCGAGACCATCGAGCCAGCCACTCTCTGGGAGTACTAGCCCACCGCCCAGTGCCCCGTCCCCGCCCTGCCCAGACCCTTCTGCTAATAACTCTCTTCTCCAGGTGGGCTCCGGTGTGGTGGTGAGCCCCTTGCCTTTCAAACTGGAAAGCCAGAGAAAATGGTGCCCCCCACCTGCTGCCCCGTGCCTGGTCTTTGGAGGGATCTCAGACTCCTCTGTCCTCTCTTCTCTGCCGTGGGCGAGGCTGGCAGCCCTTTCTTCTGACCTCAGACGACTCTGAGCCTTATTTCCCCAAAGTGGCCAAGGAGAGTGGGGGAGCTGGTGCTCTGGGGCTGGTGGGGTAACTGGAATCTCCTGCCCCCTTCCTGAGAGCCTCTGCCCCCCACTTCCCTAGAACTGGGCACCTGCCCCCAGCCTACTGGCCCCCCCGCACCATCCCAGCGCCTGGGAAAGGCCGCAGGAGGGGGAGGGAGGGACACTGGTGAGTACCAGCTGCTTGCCCCTCTGCACCAAGTAGGCCTGCCCACTGCCTACCCTGCCTTGGGCTGGGGTCCTGCTCTCTCTCTTCTTTCACCCTGGCCTGACTGGAAGCAGAAAATGACCAAATCAGTATTTCTTTCCTTTTTTTTTAAATGAAACATTATTGCTGGAGGCACCCAGGCAAGCCTGGTGGTAGCCACGAGTGATATTCAAGGGGTCTTAAGAGGGAATCTTGAAACAGCATCTCTGGGTGTTGGTGCCCTCCTTGTCTGCTAGCTGTAGGGGGGCAGGGTGCTTCCCTGAATCTAGAACCTGGCCCCACCTCCTTTGGGGCCCTTGCTCGCCCCTTCCCTCCTGCCTGCCCAGGCCTGTGTCCCCGTCTGGTTGGTGCTGAGCCCCTCACTGCCTCAGCCAGAGCCCCCAGTGTGATTGGTGCTCCCTGTCCAACTGGATTCCTCGGGTCTCGGGGTGGGATGAAGCTGGGTGTCACCCTCCACCAGGAGCCCCATGGGAAGCCCCCAGGCCCCTGGCTCCCAGCCCTGCCAGCCCCCCTCTCCTCCATGAGTTCATCTCTGCCATGCATCTCATTCTGGGTGTCTTGGTCTTTTATTTTTTGTAAGTGTCATTTGTATAACTAAATGCCCATGATAGTAGCTTCAGACTGGAAAAGCAAAATAAAATAATGCAAGTGTGCAGCCCTGAGGGGGTCTGTGTGTGTCTTGGGGATGAAGGTGGGTGGGGTTGGGGTGGGCCCAGGGTCCCATGGATGCTCTGAGCAGCCTGAACATCTCTAGGGAGGGCTCTGCAAGGGGTGGACTCTGACCCCAGAGACCTGCCTGGGGCCACCAGTGTCCCAAGTGCATAGTGGGAGCTCCTGTATAGGGAGGTGGCTGAATCTGGTTCCCCAACTTCCCGTCTCCAATTACTGGAGGCCTGGAACAGGGATGCACTTGGGTTGGGCCCCACGCACTGCATGCCTGTGTGTGTAAGAGGTTGAGACTGAGGTAGTGTGATCCCACAGATCGAGCTTCTTCCTTCTGCTTCCCGGATGCACCTTGGCCAGAACTTGGAAGTATGGGGCCCTCCTTCCATACTGCAGGAGGCCCCCAACAGAGCCCAGACACGAGGCTCAGATTCCCCAGGGGCTGGGATTGCATGGTCTGAGGGGCCCTCTGAGGATAGGAACAGTGATGGGTGCAGATTCTGGAAGGAGTCTGCTGGATGGGCTAAGCTCCATCAAAGCAGGAACCCCAGCCTCAGCCCTGGGAGTTGGGGGGTACGTCTCTATCAGGCAGACCTCCATGTGGCCAGGACTGCAGGATTCCATTTATTAAGCCAGAGCTGCCCAAAGGGTAGCGCTGTTCCATCTTACAGAGGAGGAGACTGAGGTTCGGAGCAGCAAGGCACCTCGCGGGTAGAACAGGGCTGCCCATGGATGTCCGATAAGCAGACAGTGACTGAGGATAGATGGGGACATGTAGGGAACAGCACCAGGTCCTGGGGTGTGGCCCTCTTGCTTCCACCTTGCGAGCATCAGTGGAAGCTCTCTTTGGCTGCTGGTGAGGAAACAGGAATGCCTGCGCTATGATTGGTGGTCCCTGAAGGCGGGAGTCTTGAGATTGACAAGGGCAGATGGCGCCACAAAGGGCTGTTGGGGCCCCAGCGGGGTCCTGGCGATCAATCCCCCACCCCTGTTAAAGCCAGGCTGGAAGCCAGAAAAGTCTCAATGACATGGAAGGAACAGATGAATCCGCCCGAGTCAAGTTCTTCCAGACCATGGAGGAAGTGGGGGAGGCACACTGAAAGGGGTTCAGGGAAGCGGGCACATGTGGGGGGGCAGTTGGGCAGTTGGAGAGCCTGTGGGGTGAGGTAGTTCCCTGTGATGCCCGGAAGAGCAGTTATGAACTGCTCTGGAATGACACTGTGGTTCCCTGGCCGAATCCAAGCCTCGTCGGGAGCTGGGCGAGCTAGGGGTAGATTCTGAATTCCATTTGATCTGCAAAAATGGGCACCTGCCATGTGGCTGCTGGCGACAGTGTACTTGGGGAGATGATCACAGCCAGGCAACGAGGGCAGTACAAGGGACGGGAAGGTCAGTCTAGGCAGAGGCCCTGCAGGAGGAAGCCAAGCAGGAGATGTGGCAGAGCCTCCCTGGGTGGTGGTATCTGGAGGCTTGGTTCGAGCAAGCCAGGCTGGTTGTCTCCACGGGTGCCTAGGCCCCTCCATTTGCCCAGACCGCTACTGGGAGGTCTTCCTCGCCTCCAGCTGTGAAGGAGGTCCCCTTCAAGCCTGCCATGGAGAGTAAGCAAGAGTCTAGCCTTCCAGTGCTCAGTTGGGGTAACAGAGACCTAGCAGATGCCCGGCGAGCCTAGGCAGCGGCAGTGGTGCTCTGAGTTTCAAGTCTTCGTTAATTGTGAGGCCCAAAGATCATGACTGAAGGAAAAATACTCCATGAAATTTATGGAAGAAAAAAAAGGGAGAGAAAAGCACTTCTCTCCTGTGTTGTGTGTCCGTCCCTGATAAGGGCTGAATAAGTCTGTGGACCAAGCAGCTTTGGGCAGGCTGGAAACAGCAGTGTAGCCAGGATTGCACCCCAGTCCTGGGCCTCCCCATTCCTGTCTGCTGGGGTCCTTGCAGGTGTGGCTCTGTAGGACCCTTGCTGGAGTGGGACCCCAAGCCCTGCAGGGGGGCCATGGAGCTGTCCCTCTGGTGGTGGAGGCCTCTAAGCTTCCTAAGGGTGTCCCCATGGGACACCCCTGCCAGGTAGGTCCCCTCCCCAGCTCAGGCTCCTCCCTTTTTATTTCTGGGGAGACCTCAGTGGAGGGCACCCCAGAGCTGGCTGGGCCTCACTTCTCCAGGGTCAGAGCTGCCTCTTCCAGAATTGGGAGGAATGATAGATGACCTCCAGGCATCTCACACTAAAGCATAATGTAGGTGAGGCTGCAGAGGAATCTGGACTCTCTGGGGAGCGTCTGTCCTCAGTTTACCCCGCTTGAGCTATGGGCAAATGGTTCCCAGGGCAAGACTGTCCATCTGGAAGAGGGGCCCTGAGACCCCTGGGACAGCAAAAGAAGGGAACAGATGTGGCTTCCTCAGGCAGGAGTAGGCCTGGAGAAGTCCCCTTCCCCAAGACAGCCTAGGAGGGAAAGGAAGGGGTGGGTCCTGTGGAGCACTGGCCTGAGGCCCAAGTCCCTGTGTGGGGCCCCTGGGCTTAACCGGGAGGAGGCTGTTAAGAGACAAAGAGACAAAAAGCTGCGCAGACATGGGGGGAGGGATCTGAGGCCCAGGACCGAGGAGGAGACCCACCACTTCCCACTGGTGCCCGGCACTGGGAGGTGCTCCGAGATGGTTGCTACTTGATCATTGTTGTTAGTTTAAGAATTAAGGTAATGAAAGCACAGAGGCTTCCTTCTTCCCCTGAGCACCCCTGGCAGATTTGGGGGGATGTAAATAAAAGCCGTCACATCTCCCAGGGCCCCAGATAAAGTCTCCCCCAACAGCTGGTCCCTGGTCCCCGCAGCTGCAGGTGGGTCCTAAGGGGCTTCACAGTGGCCCTGCTGTGACCAGCTGCTCTCCACCCAGCCCCAGGGCCTCTCCACCCCCCCACCCCCCCCACCCCCGCCCTTGCAGGCCCTGAGCAGCTTGACCCGCTGCTTCCTCTTCCTTCATGCCTCTGCCCTGTGGATCCTCAGGCTCCCCCTCTCCAAGTTCTCTGGTCTATCTCTACCACACAGGAAAGGCCACCAGTCTCTGCAAGGCTTCTACCACTCAGGTTGCCCAGCCTAACCCTTCCCTTTTGCAGATGGAAAAACTGGGGCTCCAGCGAGCAGGCTGACTTGCCCCTCAGGACACAGGTGGAAAAAACACTCGCTCACATTTTCGGATTGCAAACACAATTAAGCTGACATTTGCATGGTTCTGTAAGTCACCCATGTCTTAGCCTACTGTAGCTCACTGTCCCACAGATCCCCTTCCAAGCACCCCAGGACCTGACCGAACAGAATGGTGCTCCTGGTCCTTCCGGGAGGCAGGGCCGGAGGAGAGGCATAGAGGCCTGCGCTGAGGCTCACAGCCGGGGAACGGAGCTGGGCAGGAACCATGTGCCAGCATGTCCTCTAGTGCCCTCAGCCTTCCTTTTTCGCCTTGTTCCCCATCAGAGGCCAGAGAAAGGAGATGTCTGTGGGAGAAGTGTCAGAGGTGCCAGAGGTCCAAGGCTGAGCAGGGGAGGGCAGCCATATGGGGAGCCATGCGGGCCACCGACTCCAGGCCCAGGCCTCCCCAGAGCCCCAGTGGGTGGCCTCTGAAGCCCATTGGGGCTTGGGGCTGTTTCCTAGGCCTCCAGCAGGTCATGGAGACGTGTGCTGCCTGCGGAGCTGCCTTTCTTGGGGCTGTGAGCACGTGTTCACCCCACGGCCAAGGTGATCCTTATAACTCATATGCTTCTCAATGTGAGTGGCCAGGAAGGGGGCCAGGCCACCTGACTTCAGAGCCCCACTTCCCATGCTATGTTCATTTTAATACTGTAGCTTTGCTTCTGTTCTAGTTCGGTTTTTCTGCTGGTTTTCCATCATAGGTATTTTTTGGTAAGTGGCTTCAATCTCTCCTCTCCCAGCCCGTGAATACTGCTCAAGGCGGGTGGTTTGTGGTCCCGTCTCTGGTCGGGAGGTAAGGGCTTCCCCCATCGGGGTGGTCTGTGGCTGGGTCTGGCTGGGAGAGATCCATGCAAGTGACTGCTGTGCCCACTTAGAGCCGGCCTCTTGGAGGTCAGCGTGCTGCTGGAGGGAAGCTCGGGCCACGAGTGATGAGAGGCCGGGGCAGAGGAGCCCTTGCGGAGGCCATCTGGGGGCTGCAGTCTCAGCTAAACCCCAGCTGAGAGCGGAATTCTCTGGTTGAGACCGTCAACCTACAGCGCCATCAGAATTGGCTCCTCCGGGCTTTCCAAGATGCTTCTGGGGCTGTGCTTTCTTTCCCTCTCCCTTTTAAAAGATTATATTTATTTATTTATTTGAGAGAGAGGGAGAGAGAGAGAAGCAAGCTCCCCACTGAGCTGGGAGCCGAACTCGAGGCTGGATCCTGGGATCATGACCTGAGCTGAAGGCAGGTGCTCAACCGCCTGAGCCAAACAGGGGCCCCTTGGTTTTTATGCAGCAGATGAGAGGCCGGAGAAGCAGGGGGCAGCCTGCTCTGGAGGAGAAGGCGGTGGGGCTTTGAGGGGAGGGAAGGAGGGACAGTACCTGGACAGCACAGATGCAGGGTGCTGTTCCCCGATACCCAGAGGAAGTGGAGGTCCTGAGACAAGGTTCCGGGGAAGGTACAAGAATGCCTGTAGGCGGGCACTTTAGCCCAGTGCCAGATCCTTCTGCAGGGGCACCAGCTCTTCTAGCTTGTGGTTTTCCCCTGCTGCCCAAGGTGCCCCTCCACTGGTCCTGTCATCAGGGTACCCCGTGAGGCCCTGGCCTGGCTCGCTGTGCCATTCCTAGGCCTTCAGGGCTGGGTCTGTTGTCAAGATGCCTCACAAACACACCCATCTGGACCTAAGACATGGTCTCCACACTGGGCCCCAGAGTGCTCTGACCCCTGCTCTACCGGCTGCCGTGACCAGGCCTGAGTGGCAGCTTGGGCGTCCTCTCTCTCCAAGTCCCCACTGGTGCCAGCCCCCGTGGGACTCTCCAGAACCCTCCCAGATGTGCTCCCGCTGTTCGGGCTCTCACCTGGAGGCCAGGCAGCAGCCTCCTCCCAAACCTCCTATCCCAGGACTCTGCCAAGGCCCTGTAGTGATCCCAACAGTGGAGGAGTTGTTGAAAATGCAGATTTCTGGGAGCCACCAGCACCGATGGCCCTGCAGCCTGCCACCCGCACCACCTTCCATGCCCAGCTGCCTCTTGTTGCCCAGTTGAGCGGCAGGTCCAGCCCAGGTGGCTCCCACCTGGCACACACACAGCCTCGTGGGGCTCATGTGCCAGAGATTCCTACGTAGGGCTTGGTGCAGCCCCAGATACACCACAGACGAGGATGAGGGCAGGTGGGTCAGTGGGACTGGACCTGCAGGGTGGTGAGGGGCAGCTGCCCAGGTCTGAACCTGGGGCGGCCTCTGGGAGTGGAGCCAAAGGACAGCGGGAAGGGGACTCGACAACTCTCATCCTGTGAGAGCCTTCAAGCTCTTTTCTGGCTTTCTCAAATTCTTTCAGCCTGATAAAAAGGTGCTGTAATTATCCCTACTTTGCTTCAAGCAGCTGGCTTTAGTGACCTTCCCTGCCCCCCCCCCCCCCAGCGCTGCACCTGCGGAAGCCACAGAATGGCCTCAGGCTCAGGGCGCCACCCCCATTTAGGGGAAGAGGCAGGTCCTGGTGACCCTGGTGACTGCCTGTTGCTCCATGCCCCCCTCGTGAAGGTCTCAACTGGCAATGTCTAGGGCAGAGGCCAGCCAGGCAGTGATCAGTTTTGGATTGTCTTTGCCAAGACATGCTGATGAAGGGGGAGGAAGCAAGGGGAGGAATTGCTTCTGGCTAAATCCTGGGAGGAAAGACCCACCGATGGGACTTTGGGTGGGGCCACGTTCCCCCAGGGGTCATGAGAACAGAGAACAGGCTGGACAGGGACAGCTGTGCACCAACCTGCAGAAATGTGATCAAGAAGCCCAAAGAGAAAGCTTACAAGCCTGTGGCAAGAGGTTCTAGAAGGAGGAGCTAATGAAAAATAGTATTTTGGAAGCAATTGCTCATACCTTGCTAAAACTCACGATAGGATGCAAACCTGCGCATCTGGTTTACTGGTTTTGGGAGACATTATATATATATCACAGAGCAGGATGACCTGGAAGGAAATGCATCAAAAAAATATTATCAGGGCACCTGGGTGGCTCAGTGGATTAAAGCCTCTGCCTTCTGCTCAGGTCATGATCTCAGGGTTCTGGGATCGAGGCCCGCATGGGGCTCTCTGCTCAGCAGGGAACCTGTTTCCTCCCCTCTCTCTCTGCCCACTTCTCTGCCTACTTGTGCTCTCTCTCTGTCAAATAAATAAAATCTTAAAAAAAAATTATCAGTTAAGGGTATCTGGGTGGCTCAATGGGTTAAGCATGCGACTTGATTTTGGCTCAGGTCATGATCTCAGGGTCATGAGATGGAGCTCTGCTGTCTGGTTCTGCAATCAATGGAGAGTCTGCTTGAGATTCTCTCTCTGCCCTCTACCCCATGCTAATAAATGTTTAAAAAAAAAAAATCAATAGTTACCTTTGGATAACAAAGCACTTTTTTCTTGATCCTTTTGTTTTCAATTTTTTTCTATTTTAAAACATTATAATTGGCCACTGTGTATACATATATCACTTCAAGGATGGAAAAGTGAGTTTGGGCAGTACAAATACAAAGGCACCTGACCTAAACATCAGTTCCCTTTAAGGGAAGATGTGTCAAATGTCCCCATGAGGTCAGATTCCAGAAGACAGGTCTTAGGACAGCTAGCTGAGGGACCGTGGTGACAAAGATGTGCCAACAAAGGATGAGAACATAGCCCAGGGCAGGTGGGTTGACACTTTGTCAAAGAATCTGGAGAGCAATCTGGCAAAAGCCATAGAAATACACAGTCCCATTCCTTTTATGCACAGTTCTGCTCCTGAAAAATACATCCTTTGAAACATCCAGGAGGGTGCTCACTGAGGTGTGCAAGGGTGGCAGGAAGTGTGCAGCACCTGCATTCTCCATCAGGATGGCACAAAGAGAACTAATCAGACCTGGAGGGCACTCCGTGGTTGCAAAGGGAGAAAAACCAATCACTTTTTAAAAGTAGGCTCCATGCCCAACATGGGGCTCAAATGCACGACCCTGTGAATGCAGGTAATTTTTGTCCTGATTTCAGTATTTTTTCAGAAATGGAAAAAAAAAAGGCATCACTCAATAAAGTTGCAAATGGCAGGACAGAACAGCCCACGGGGTTCATCCAAACGTTGAGCAGTTTGAGCCCAAGGGTGCTGTGGTCTGCCGGCCTGGCTTGTGGCAGGGCTGCTAGGGAGAGGTATGCCTGAGGGAGGTGGCCCCAGTCAGACACTCCGTTTTCAGAAACTTCTCTCCTGGTCTTGGAGGGAGGCCATCTCACCCAGATTTCACCTGGTCCAGCCTCTGCAGGTTGCTCTCCAGGCCAGTGGGTGGCTTGCTGCCCAGGCCTGGAAGAGGCGCCAAGCACTTTCTGGAAGGGGATTCTGTGCCAAAAGAACAACAAAAAGCCACCCAAGCAGGGTCGGCATGAGAAATCACTGGATCTTTCTTCTGGAGAGGGGAGATGGGGGTCTCATCTCTCCCTGCAGCTGTCCAGTGGCAGCCGACATCGCTCCCGGGAAGTGGTGGCATCACAGACCCAATCATTCCCCGGAACCTGTCGCCTGTGTCCGCAGCCCCTGTGACTTCGTAGGGGTGGTGGGCCTGCCTGGTAGTGCCATGTGGATAGAGGAAACCAGGGGGAGCATAGTGCACAAACATTTATTTACAAAAAGTCCAAGTTACATATGATACAGGTTTTTTACACACAGCAGTTTAAACAGAATTATTTTGATGTATTTTTGCTACCAGAAGGTACAGAAAAAAATTTAATAAACTAATCATTTTTGCTGTTTTTATACAAAGTGACAGGTCATGCACACTTTTTTTTTTTTTTTTTTTTTAAGTTTTAAAATCTTTTGCTAAGTGCAAATACTAGATTCCTCTCTCCAGTTTAAGGCAAGTAGAACGGGACTGTTGTAGGGCAGTCTCTGGCTTGGGGAAGCAAACCCTGTGACCCAGAGAGGGGAAGGTGCCAGGCTGCCTCTGGGATTCCTGCCTCTTCCCTGCCACTGGCTGGTCATTGTGGGTCTCCTGTCATCACACCTTACAGCCACTTGCTGGCTGGTCAGAGGACTAAGGCTCCCCTCCCCTGAACTCTCACTACTGCAGACTGCTTCTCACGAAGCCTGGGGTCCTCTGGGAGACAGGCACCTAGATGGTCACTTCACAGACAGGTGAGGGACCTCACGGTAGTATCAGAATTTGTGGCAATGACTTTCCCCCAAATAGCAACTGTGCTGCTGCGGGCCCGGGAGCTGCCCCACAATGCAGCTCAAGAAGGATTGTCAGACACTGGGGGCCCTTGGTTCCCTAGCAGCTGCATGTGGCTAGAAACAGCCAGAATTCATCTCAAAGGACAAATCCTCAGTTTGGCCTTGAGGGGAACCAATCATTCTGGTTTCTTCCTTTCTGTGCCAGGGGATCTTCACATGCCACCGACTTGGGGTCTGGCCTTTCTGCTGCCCAAGCACCCCACAGAGCCCTGTGCCTTGGGTACAGGGCAGAGGTGGACTGGTTTGTTCCCTCCCTGGATGAACTGGCTCAGGGGGCCCAGGAGGTTCTCGTGTGTCCATTTGGCGGAATGTCCGCTAGAAGCTCAACTGCTCTGACACCCTCTTCCCCCACCCCCCGCCACCTTGAGGATGCATGGGGACTATGTTGTAAAGATACTTAGACCTGTCACTGTGCCTTGCAGTGCACCCTTGGCAGAGATCTCCCAAGGCACTGCCATTCAGGCTCCTGGCAGAGAAGGCCCCTCCTTGTGTGTCCCACCCCACATCCAGAGGACTCTGCAAAGCCCTCCCCTGGAAGAAAAGCAGGACAAAGAATGGGCAAATTAGCAGATTTCTCCCCATTTTAATCCTTGAAATACATGAGAAGCCGATGGCAGTGCGTGCCTGTGCACAAGAATGCATGGTACTGGGGCACGGCCCATAGGCTCACCCTTCTGAGGTCTGTGCACAGGCGGTGGGAACTTCTGGGAACCCCACAGCCACCAGAGATATAGCGGCAGTGAGAGGCCAATACTGGGCCAGGCAGTGTCGCTGTCCGTAGAGGCCTGTGCTCTGCACAACAGTGGCTAGCGATGGCGCAGAGCCTCGGGTGGGCTGGGGCTGCCCACAAAAAGGTGAGCGGGAAGGGGCAAAGACCCCCATGCCGACTCAGAGCTAGACTCACCTGGCCTTGGGCAGGGGCAGCTCCATGGGCGGGTGCCAGGTGTAGCCTGGGTCTTCTATCCTCCTGTGGAAACCCACTGCCACCACCAAACCTCAGGGGAGAAGCTGCTCATTACCCGGTAACTGGGCTGCCCGGGAAAGCCACCAAGCCTGTCACAGCCACCTTGAAAGGACCTTTTGTTTGGCAAGGTTCAGGACCATCCAGCCCTCACTGGCTGCCTGGCATGGGATAACAGATTTGACTTTCCAGAGACTGAACGAGAGAAACTCTAGCAAGCCACAGAAAACCCAGTAAGTTCAAAGTGAGTAAATGGCAAATATTTCTTTAAACTACAAAACAGAACTGACAGCATGAGATGGCTCTCTGTGGTCTCATCTGAGTGGGCCAAGGGTAAGAGAGACCAGAATAGTCACGGTGGTGGCGGCCTGGGGTTTTGGATTTGGGGGATAGAGTCCGTAGCCTCCCCACCCTGAGCGGTGCTCCCAGGCCTGGGCACATGGCTCTGCCACCGCTTCACTGGGACCAACTGGCTTGGAGCAGCAGGGTGCACTCACTGTGGGTGGGCTGCAGTACCGGCATAGGGGTGAGGGGAGAACCCAGCCTTCACGATGTGGTTCAGACAGCTCAGCTCTCTCCAAACTCCAAACTTCCTCCAACTGGGACTTCAGCTTTATCACGAATCAAACTGTACTGCAGTAAGGAAGGCCTACGTGGTTAACTGAGACTTGTGAGGTCCGCTAGGGAGAGGGGAGGGGATGGACGCAAACGCTTCCCTCATCTCTGTCTGCAGGGATAGGACTGACAGAGCAGAGACGTGCTACCTTGTGGTGAGGGTCCCTGCACTGCTGCTTGGACAGTGGAATGCTCTGGGGAGGCTCTACTACCCCAGTATCTCTGGTCCAGCAAGCACCAGACCAATCCTTTTACAGGCACCTGAGGGCTCTGGGAAGGAGCAGGGAAAAAGCCAGCTTATCTTTTTGAGAGCCAAGTGCATTATTGCACTTGATCCCTCCTCTGAAGGCTTGGCCTTAGGGGCAAGGTGGGAAATCTACAGAACCCTGGCCCTGCATAGGCTGGGCTGCTCAGCAGTGGGGCTCCGGGGAGGAGGCAGGATACGAGGTGTCAGAAGCGATGCCGTGGCTGTGGGCCAAAGTGCATAGGCAGGTTGTGCTCCAGTGGCACGTGGACAGGAGCGAAGTCGTAGTTGACACGCACATTGGGCAGAGGGGGAACGTAGGGTGCTGGGACGGGGCCCATATTGAGAGGGAAGTTGTTGAACATGGGCCGGACGGGTGGCAGGGGGAAGGGTGGGTGCACGAAGGCATAGGGGGGGATCTGTGGCTGGTGCAGGTTCTGTGGGACGGGCCTCGGCAGGGCTTCGATCCTCTGGACTTTCTCTGGAGGCTTCTCCAAGGGGGGCCCGATGCGTTTGAAGGTGTTCTCTGGACAGGAGAGGGGATTTAGTAGAGAAAACAAAACCAACTGTGCTTGCATGTGGGTTGGGGCCAGGGCTGCGTATCCTAACCTCAGTCCCACCTGCCCCAAGTGAGGAGCCGAGAGCACGAGGCCAGGCCAGGACTGTCTGACCTTCAGCATCATTCTTACCTACACACACAGGAGAAGTGGCCAGGCCCAGTAAGACAAATGTGTGCACGCACACCAACCCCCCTCAGCTGTCCCACCAAGCATTATTTAACCCAGTGATCACCCTGAAAAGTGGTGGATTCCATGAGAGACTTTCCTTCAGAGCCAGGGCCTGGGGGCTACTCCGAGAAACTCTACTTCTTTCCTTTGTGACCTCAGAGAGGCCACAGTGGACCTATAGTCTTTTTAGTCCAGTGTGGGTTCTGTCTGCCTACTAAGCACAAACTCATCCCTCTGGACCTCCTGACCATCAAGGGGAGGCTGAAACTCTCCTATGCTTTCACAGCCTCTCCCATGGGGAGCGGGATGGATGCCTGGGTAGTCCCTGGCTGGGCGGAGGGCCAGCCATGAAATCTGCCCCCCACCCTGCACATGGAGTACATGGGGCCCGTGCTGGGGGAGCGCTTGCCTCCATTCTTTCTCTTCTGTTCCTCTTCAGCTTCCTTCTGGATCTCCTCAATTAGCTTCTCATCGTCTTCCTAGAAGAAAAGCAACAAGATGGTGAGCTGGTTCCAACCAGCTCCATGCCGTGCCGAGACCCTACTGGGACCTGGGAGAGGCCAGCGGCCTACTCATTTCCAGATCTCGACGATCCCCGTGCTTCCCCATCGGATGAGACTCCCAGGAGGAAGCCCACCTGAAAGGCCGTGGCTGAGGAGTGGGACTGTGCCCCACCTGGGGGAAGGGCAAAAGCCTGCTTTGTTCACTCAGCTGTAAAGTAAGCAGAAAAAGAATCTTCTGCAGCTTGGGGTGGGAAGACTGATATCCCAAGGGTCTGGGAATGGGGGTGAGTCTGGGGTGGGCAGGGTCTGAGGAGGTTCAGATCCAGAGTCTACCAACTCTGAGCACTGCACCCTTTTGTGCAAAGCCCAACAGTCTTGCTGATTCTCTGGCCTCGGGTGGACAAAGGTCTACTCAGGCCAGCTGAGCCCTGAAGCTGGCCTTTAGCTTCTAGATAGCTGGTGGGCTGCAGGAGCTGCATCCTACCAAACAGTGGTCGGGGTGGGGGCTTGCATATGGGAGGAAGAGCACAGCAGTTTAAGAGCGAGATGGAGTGGAATATCACCAACTGCGTGGATTTGAACTGAATGACAGGCAGGCCTGTTTCCTGGGGTCTCCCAGCTGCTTCTCTGGGAGTTAGGAGCACTCATGCTGGGGAGAAGTGTGAGGAGTGCACTGGTGCACATCATGGTGGCAGGAGGGCAGAGGCAGTCCCAGGACTCAAGGAGGGGACAAGGCGTTGGAGCCTCCCCACATGGCCAGGTGTGTCCCGGGTGGCAACGGTTTCAGTGACAGCTCGGTTTTCATGATCTGAAGCTTGGACCAATTGATGGCACCCAGGGAACTTGTGAGATGTGAATGGAGGAACAAAGAAAAGAGCATTGGAGCTGGAGAGAGCACCTCCTTGGACAGTGGACAGCATGGTGGTCCCACCTGAGCGATGGGTGATTAATGTCACTGCCGAGACAGCAGTCAGGGATTTCAACCACACAGCTCCGAACCTCAGACTCAAGGGTCAGGAACAGCCTTTAATCAGTGTGTATTGGACACCTGCTAGTGCTAGACAGTGTTTTAAGTTTATTGGTTAAACTTCTGATCAACAAGGAGACTGAAAGTTATACTGATGGAATGAGTAACTAGTTATGTAATATATTCCTTCTGATAATTAAAAAGATCTCAGGGGGCGCCTGGGTGGCTCAGTTGGTTAAGCAACTGCCTTTGGCTCAGGTCATGATCCCAGAGACCCGGGATCGAGTCCCACATCGGGCTCCCTGCTCGGCGGGAAGCCTGCTTCTCCCTCTCTCAGTCCCTCTACTTGTGTTCCCTCTCTGGCTGTGTTTCTCTCTGTCAAATTAAAAAATAAATAAATTAAAAAAAAAAAAAAAAGATCTCAGGCTGTCACTTGAGGCTGTGGGCTCTATGGGCAACAGTGGGAGGCCCTGGTAAGTTCGCGGACATTCTCCTACCCTCAGATGCCAAATGATGGGGACCAAACTCAATGGTCTCTAGATTCTCTCTGCATTCTTTCTGATGAGTCACAGGATGCTGTTTGGAAACTAATAATGAAAACACTTTTCAATATATGTATTTTTAAATTACATTTTTAGCTAAATGTGCTTAACTCTAAGTTGAAGATTTTTTATTTCATCTTGGGTGGGGGTTCCTTCCCAAGCAATTTCTCTTAAACATTTAAAGCTCAAGTCGAGAGTGAAATTTTATACGTATTTTACCATAATTAAGAAAAATAACGTTAACAAAAAGAGTGAATGTGGCAAGCTTTAGGGTTGATTTTGAGATAAAACATGGTAAGACTGATCCCTGTGGGTTTGGGACAGATAGGCTCCCGAGGCCTTTCTGGAGGTGAGTCCCCTTGGGAAACATTCCAGGCACCCCAAGTGCCATCATTCACGGCGAACCAGGACACTTGCCAAAAGGCTTGCCACTCTGCAATCTAGGACACACCTAGGCTGCTGGAAGCGGAGAACAATAGGAGGAAAGCAGATGAGAAAGCCGGGTGCGGGGGCCGGATCGCCTAAGTACCTGACCTCCAGCACCCCTGGAAGGGGCTGAGTCACCCACGGGAAATCCAGGCGTGCTGGGGCAACCAGCTGTAGCAAGTCTTATCTTCAAGCAGCACTGGCTTCCTAATGGACAGACAGCTGGCCCGATGGGAAGAACTCCCATTCTGGGGCTCCACAGAGCTGGGCCTGAGGACCCTGTTACCACCTGACCTGAAGCCCATTCACAGCAGGATTACGTGAGAAGCAGATGATCTCCTTTTTACAAAGTGCCAAGTACAACGAGAGCAAGGACAGAAGTTAGTGCTTACCAGTGTGTGCCAGCTCCCGTTGTGAGCACTTCACAGAGAAGGAATCTTCCTAACAACTCCACTAGTTAGGCCCTGTTAATTAATCCCCATATTACAGATGGGGAAACGGAAACTGTGAGGTTTAAACCCAGGCCTTCCACTCTTGAGGCTGGAGCTCTCAACCACATAAACCACAGGTTTCTGAACTAGAGCTTCTGCAGCAGGGACTGACTGCAAGGTCTTTGGAACTCTGCCCACCGTGCCCGGAGCACCATCAGAGGCCCTGCCTTGTTCTACAATGAGTGCATCTTATCCTCCTAGAAATACAAGAGTGTACCTTCTCTCTGGGATGGGCAGAACTCCGAAATCTCCTTTTCCCACTAAATACAAGAGACAAGGGCAAAACAAAAACACCTCCATTCAACAGGATGAACAGCCAGCACAGCAGAGAACAGCATCACTTCCCTGGAAATTTTTAGGGAATTCTTTTCTTGGTCAGCTCACCCAGAAGTGCACATATCATCCCATAAAAAAAGATCCATTTGCCAGTGTCTGATTGGCTTCCCCTGGCACATGGCCTGAGATGAAGCCAGCAGATCCCTCTCACCATCTCTTTTCTTCTCACCCAGATGGAGCCAGGGGCTCTGGAGCCCACAAACCTCACCCCTTGAGCCAGAAGCCCAAGGTGCAGGCCAGGCCCCAGAACTGCGGCCCAAAAGGACTTACTGGCTCACAGTGAGTTGTCGCCTCTGTTATTATTCTTAGTCCATCTCCAGAGTGGGAACACATGCTTCTAGATTTTCCTGCCTGACATGCTTCTTGTGAGATTACCAACTTGCGTGCACATCACAGGGTCCCATGGAATTTTCTCTTTCTGCTACAAAGGACCAGTGTTTTGATTCTCATATACATTAAAGCAATTTTGGGGAAAAAAGTTTAACAACACCCAAATAAGAAAGTGACCAGTAATTTCTCTCCAGAGAGACCTCCTGGGAATGTTCCAGGCCTCTCCCCACTGGCTGTGTTTGTATCCCCACCTCACTCGGAAAGTCCCTGAGGTTCTCCTCCGGAAGACTGGGCTCTGCACTTTCAGGCCACACCATCCTGCATCTTGGTCTAGTTCCCATGTCTGTGCTAAGTGTCTTTCCTGGCCAAGAGGGGCAGAGAGAGATTCTGCCCACGAGGAAGCAGCCTCTGAGATGCAGTTACACGCTGAAGGTGATGGAGTCATGAAAAGTGCAACCAGGCCCAGTGCAGAGCCTGCTGTTCCTTCTGGGCTGGCCTCCCCCGGGGTGCCCGGGCTGTTACCACACCTCCAGCTGCTCTGCCCTCTACGGTTGGAGGCCAAACTGGACTCTCTTGAGACCCAAGCTCCCCTTCATACCCTGCCCACTGGGGCTGGTTGGGAACCGCAGGTGGTACAGATGGTTCTGTTGGTAGTCACCCCACACTGGGCACCCCAACAGGCCTTACTGAATGGCCACTGAGGGTGACACATCCCCCCCACACTCCTCCATCTGGCCTTTGGCATGGGCTTTAAGATGGATCCAGTAGGTCTGGATGATTTCCATTCCCTGTCTGCTTTCCGGCCCCTTCTAATCTTGATGAAAATTTCCACACAATCGATGGAATGTGCACAAAAGCAAGGCTAGGCTGAAAGAGGAGGGAGAAGACACCAGTCGGCGGTGAAAGTGTCCCAGGACGGTGGTTCTCAAAAGAATGAGTATAATGGGGGCAGCAGGGTGGCTCAGGTGGTTAAGCATCTACCTTTGACTCAGGTCATGATCCCAGGGTCCTGGAATTGAGCCCCATGTCGGGCTCTGGGCCCAGCAGGGAGCCTGCTTCTCTCTCTCCCTCTCCTCCCTGCTTGTGCTTTTTTAAATCTTTTTTTTTTTTTTTTAATATTTTATTTATTTGACAGAGAGAGATCACAAGACAGGCAGGCAGAGAGAGGAGGAAGCAGGTTCCCCACTGAGCAGAGAGCCTGATGCGGGCCTCAATCCCAGGACCCTGAGATCATGACCTGAGCTGAAGGCAGAGGCTTTAACCCACCGAGCCACCCAGGTGCCCAAATAAATACAATCTTTAAGAAAAAAAACAGAGAGAGAGATCACAGGTAGGCAGAGAGGAGGAAAAACACTCCCCTCTGAGTAGAGAGCCCGATGTGGGCCTCGATCCCAGGACCCTGGGATCATGACCTGAGCCCAAGGCAGAGGCTTTAACCCACTGAGCCACCCAGGCACCCAATAAATAAAATCTTAAAAAGACTGAGTATAAAGAAACACCAGGCTAGGATGCAAGAAAACCATCTAAGCAATTTTTATTGCTACCCATGGCCACCCGGGGCAGGGAGCCCACAGACCACAACCAGATGCAACAAGGACCGTGAAGGAAACAAGCACAGCACTCACAGTGGGCCAGTGCTTCCCAAATGCAGTGCTAAGGATAAAGGAATACAGCAGAATGGGGCGTGGAATCTCACTGCCCCGGGGATCTGGAAGAATACTTTAAAAGAAGAAATGAGTGGGTTGTATCTTAACAGGAAGAAGGTTTTATTTCCTCTCCCTGAATTCCTTTGAGCTCAGCAGGACACAAAGTGTTGGCCTGACTCGAAGGATTTGGACACGCCTGTTTCACATGGAGGCAGTGGGGAGCACGGCAAGGGCACCAGGCTGATGGCAGGGGCTGGGCTTGGCTTCTCCAAAACATAGACTCAGCACGGCAGTTGCTGGCAGGAAGTGAGGTAGAGTTTGCCAGAGAGGCTTTAATTAAGAAAAGGCAGCCCAAACTTCGACAGAAGTTACAGAAACCTGCCCCTCAATAAGGAAGCTTTGCAGCTCCGCCTGAGCAGCAGGGTCTGGACAGGAGGAAACAGAGAAGCTTTGCAAATGGTTTGAGAAAGAGGAGGTTTCTGCCAATCAGACATTGACAGTGATTGCCAACATAGGCTAAAGGGCCCTAAAATAGATGTGTGAACACTTGGCCCCAGGCTGCTCTTGCCAAAGTGTTGAAAAGTCCCTTTGAGCCCGTTTTCTTTGACATTTCTGATCACCAGGGCTGGCTACCAGCTAGCCTGCTGTCTAGCCTCCTGTGACCACAGAGGAAGGATGGGTGACTTTTCTTCTTCATTTAACTTTCCTCCCCTTAAAAAGGTGACTGGGAGGGCGCCTGGGTGGCTCAGTTGGTTGAGTGACTGCCTTTGGCTCAGGTCATGATCCCAGAGACCAGGATCGAGTCCCACATCGGGCTCCCTGCTCGGCAGGAAGCCTGCTTCTCCCTCTCTCACTCCCCCTGCTTGTGTTCCCTCTCTCGCTGTGTTTCTCTCTGTCAAATAAATAAAAATCTTTAAAAAAAAAAAAAAAAGGTGACTGGGAACTCCAAGTCAACTGCTGCTTCCCTCCTGCAATTCTGGGGGTGGGGTTGGGGCTGGGATCCAGGTCATGTGTGGCCACAGCTGTTGCTAATAAACTTGCAATGATTTCATAAAAGGCTTCCAAAGGGCTGGGATTTAGTTTCAAATTATTCCCAGATCGGCTGCAGATCGCCAAGCAACACCAGACCCTAACCCCCAGCTCCAGCTGTCCCCCTGCAACAGGAAATTGGGGGGAGGAGGGTGAGCTGCAGCCCAAAGTGGCACATGCTGTGCAGCTGGGGTCTGGAATGGCCCAGTGGGGGGCAGGATGAGGTGCTGGGGAGGCACAAGGACAGCAGGCTCTCGAATGGCCTCTGCAGCTATCTCTTCAGGTCACAGAGACCTAGCACCCAACCGCCTTTCCATCTAAACTCCCCCATGGGGACCGGGAGGCAGCATGGAACGTGGCCATGTTTGGACTCCTGTCAGGGTCAAGTGCTCAGCCTGAGGCCTGCTGGCATTTGCCAAAGATGACACACATCTACATGCTGCCACCCTCCTTGGTAAAGTCCTCAGTGACACCTAAATCTGATCAAGCACACTGTTAAGATTTGGAGATGTTAGGCCCTTCCTTCTACCATAGGCAACTTGCTCAATGGGGAAAGGGTTCAGCGGTGGTCTTAGCCCTCTATGGAGGCCCAGCTGCTTCACTGGGCTCAGGACCCCCATGGGCACCTAGTTGGTGAGCTGCCAAATTTGTGACCTGTCACTCCAGGGTGTGGAGACTTCTGGAGTAAAGGGAGCCGACATCTGGTCCAAGACCTGGGCTTTAATCCCACTTTTACCAAGTGACCCAAATCTCATTTTCCTCATCTGTGGACCAGGAAAGTGGTCCTGCCCCCATGTTGTAACAGAAAGGAGGGTATTTAAAAGTGACCAGAGGGGCGCCTGGGTGGCTCAGTTGGTTAAGTGACTGCCTTCAGCTCAGGTCATGATCCTGGAGACCCGGGATCGAGTCCCACATCGGGTTCCCTGCTCGGCGGGAAGCCTGCTTCTCCCTCTCTCCCTCCCCCTGCTTGTGTTCCCTCTCTAGCTGTGTTTCTCTCTGTCAAATAAATAAAATCTTTAAAAAAAAAAAAAAGTGACCAGAGGGGCGCCTGGGTGGCTCAGTTGTTAAGCGTCTGCCTTTGGCTCAGGTCATGATCCTAAGGTCCTGGGATCAAGCTCCACATCAGGTTCCCTGCTCTGTGAGAAGCCTGCTTCTCCCTCCTCCATTGCCCCTCTATGTGTTCCTTCTCTCACTGTATCTCCCTCTATCAAATAAATAAATAAAATCTTAAAAAAAAAAAGTGACCAGAAATAAGATGCTGAAGCAAGCTGTGGAAGCTGGGTCGATGGAGCAACAAGGGGACTCAGGTTACCATCTTTTTAAATTTTTTTTTAAGAATTTATTTATTTGACAGAGAGAAACACAGTGAGAGAGGGAATACAACCAAGGGGAGTGCGAGAGGGAGAAGCAGGCTTCCTGCCGAGCAGGCAGCCTGATGTGGGGCTTGATCCTGGGTCTCCGGGATCTTGACCTGAGCCAAAGGCAGTCGCTTAACCAACTGAGCCACCCAGGCGCCCCCTAACATCTTTCTTTTGTAGAGGTACATTTAAAAAGTTAAGGAAAGGGGCGCCTGCGTGGCTCAGTGGGTTAAAGCTTCTGCCTTCAGCTCAGGTCATGATCTCAGACTCCAGGGATCGAGGCCCACCATCAGGCTCTCTGCTCGGCAGGGAGCCTGCTTCCTCCTCTCTCTCTGCCTGCCTCTCTGCCTACTTGTGATCTCTCACTCTGTCAAATAAATAAATAAAATCTTTTTTTTTTTTTAAAGATTTTATTTATTTATTTGACAGAGAGAAACACAGCCAGAGCGGGAACACAAGCAGGGGGAATGAGAGAGGGAGAAGCAGGCCTCCTGCCGAGCAGAAAGCCCGATGCGGGGCTCGATCTCGGGTCTCCGGGATCATGACCTGAGCCGAAGGCAGTCGCTTGACCAACTGAGCCACCCAGGAGCCCCAATAAAATCTTTAAAAAAAAAAAGTTAAGGAAAGAGGGGTGCCTGACTGGCTGCTCAGTCAGTAGAGCATGCAACTCCTGATTTCAAGGTTGGGAGTTCAGCCTCACATGGGGCACAAAACTACTATTGTTATTTAAAAAAAAAAATTTTTTTTTAAAGATTTTATTTGACAGAGAGAAACACAGCCAGAGAGGGAACACAAGCAGGGGGAGTGAGAGAGGGAAAAGGAGGCTTCCCGCCGAGCAGGGAGCCCGATGTGGGACTCGATCCCGGGTCTGTGGGATCATGACCTGAGCCGAAGGCAGTCGCTTAACCAACTGAGCCACCCAGGCGCCCCGACTATTGTTATTTTTAAATATTTTATGTATTTGTTTGACAGAGAGAAAGAGAGAGAGAGTATCCAAGGGCCCTGGGATCATGACCTGAGCTGAAGGCAGAAGCTTCACTGACTGAACCACCCACGTGCTCCAGCATAGAGCTTACTTAGGAAAAAAAAAAAAAGTTAAGGAAACAACGCTGAAGCCAAAATCAAGTTATTGGCCTACCTTTCCCATGGACCTTCTGCCTCTCCTGGGTCCACTCTGAAATGCATTCTCCCTTCCATTCCTGCAACAGTCCCTCCCTTCCCTGGCCACTTAAAAACATGGGTCTCATAATCGTGTGGTATTCTCTGAACACCAGGCCCGGCAGGGAGATGCTGGGCACTGGGCTAGTCTGGGTGGTGCTGGAGCCACAGATGGGAGAAGGCAGGCGGGTGGCTTAAAGATGCTAAGAGAAACAGCCTCGGCTGGAGCCCCGTGCTACGTTTATGGACTATAGCCTTTGTAGAAGTGGAAGAATTATTACAGAATTAAATATATCAGCACAGGTCAATGTCAGGTTCAGTTCAATGTTGGCCTAGGAAAAATAAATAAGTCTCTTGACCAAATGGCTAGGCGGTAATGGTATCTAAAATTGTAAACTGGTTGTAAAAGCCCCAGGGTTTTATTTGAATTGAATAATCTTTTTTCAATTCAAATAAATTTATTCAATTTATTCAATTTATTTGAATTGAATAATCTTTTATAATTCAAAAATCAAAGAAGTTGTGGAAAATAATTCTGTGCAGTTTCTGGTAACCAACACTTAAGATAAACACTGACTTTGTTTTGTATTTAAAGAAAAAAAAATGCTGTTAAGAATTCTGCCCCATGAGGTGCCTGGGTGGCTCAGTCATTTAAGCATCTCCCAGGGTCCTGGGATCAAGCTCCCGCATCAGGCTCCCTGCTCAGCGGGAAGCCTGCATCTCCCTCTCTCACTCCCCCTGCTTATCTCCCTCTCTCACTCCCCCTGCTTGTGCTCTCTTTCTGGCTGTGTTTCTGTCAAATAAATAGAATCTTAAAAAGAAAAAAAAAAAAAAGAATTCTGCCCCACTTCTGGACTGCTCTTCTAACCGTAGAGTCTACCGACAAGCTGTGCCCTGCCAGCTCTGCTACTCCCTTGGCTGCAGTGGATTTGGACCCAGTCAAGCACCAGGATGCCTCCCTCCACGGCAAAATAATGTCTGTCACTTCTAGGTCAACATGTGCCCCCAACCAGAAAACCGTGGTTTCTTTTTTTTCCCCTTTCTTTTAAATAGACATCTTGTTTTTTAAGACTTGTGGCTGAATGTTTTTGGCTTCACTTTGATAACTATTAGAGAAGGCAAGTTACATTCATCATTTTAGTTCTCATATGGAGTTCGTTCGGGTTCCCAAGCAATCTCTGTCATTAAGGGATAAAACTCGACTTCTTTCCAAACCATGAAGGGATGAAGAGATTCTTCCTGGCCTTGCTGGTTAATTAAGCCAGAGAATAGGCCTGGATGACAGGGCATGCTTTGTTTCCCTGAACTTCTGAATGGCTTTGTGTTCTCAGAAGCCCCAACAGATGCTTGGCTTGGAATCCAATCAGTCTCCTGGTGAGAATCAAGGAAACAGGGCTGATCCCAGATTTGATGGGAATGGGACAAATGGAACCAAATCTCTGGCTGTGGCTGCCTGAGGAAATCAGAGGGATTTGTATTTGCCTGGCCTTCCTTTTGAACCTGATTTTGAGCAAATACAGAACCTTTCTCAGGGTGGAAGATAACAATTCAACAAGAAAACAAGGGGGCAGTCTCATGCTACGGCACCCAAACAAGGTAACAACACAAAAAAACATTAACTCATCCCACACATGGTAGGAAAAGGGAGGCAGCAGGAGAAGGAACAAGAATGAGGAGGAGCAGAAAGGAAAACAGTGCCAGCCGAGGAGAGGCCAGTGGCTGAACACCTTCTGGTGTGTAACTCCACTCAGCTCTTTGTTTCTGGAATGCAATGCGGGGCAGGGGTGGGGGTGTGGAGAACCTCATAGGAGATGCAGCTGAAGAAAAAGAGCCCTATTTCCTCATGTAAATCCTAGAGATGCTGAGGCCCAGGCACATGGCTGCATGACACAGAGGAAGTGAGTCAGCAGAGCTGCCAGGTCCGGGCAAGGTTTGTCCTAAAAGGTGGTATGGGTTACCTTGCTGAGCACTTGCCACTGGGGACTGTACCTCCTTCCACGGAACCAAACCAACAACAGAAGGATGACCTGTTTACAAAGTCTGCCCTTTCCTTCAGTGACTGGGGGAGCACTGGGAGGGGGGCAGGGAGGAAGGCTTGCTGAGACTCTCAGCGGGTGACAGAGCAACTCCTGGGTCCCTTAGCCCAATTTTCTGCCCGGTGAGGAGGTGACTGCTGACATGCACACAGCTGGTTTCCACTGAGGACTCACTGCTTTTCAGAACTGGGAACTGCCAGAATTAGGGTTAGGTCTGGAGAATGGTGTGCTGTGCTTCTCACACAGCGGCGGGCCTGCTGCCCTGACATTGCCTCTTATTAGGCATACCAGAAATGTTTGAAACCAGGAGTAAAGTCTGAGGACTAACAACGTTTGCCTTGGCTTATAAAGTGCTGGCATGAAACACGTTTTAAAGATACTTGGATTAATAGCCAATCTTTTTTTTTTTTTTAAAGATTTTATTTATTTGATAGAGCTAGAGAGGAACACAAGCAGGGAGATTGTATTTATTTGACAGAGTTAGAGAGGAACACAAAGCAGGGGGAGGGAGAGAGGGAGAAGCAGGCTTCCTGCTGAGCAGGGAGCCCGATGCGGGGCTCGATCCCGGGACTCCAGGATTGTGACCTGAGCTGAAGGCAGCGGCTTAACCAACTGAGCCACCCAGGTGCCCCCCAATCTTTAAGTCAAAAGATAACATACTGAAGTCCAGAGTTCCACCTTCTCTGGACAATCTGAAGCCATGGTAACCATGAGTACAATCTCACCTGGTGACAACCTATGGGAAGAGAGGAGAAGCCTTGAACAGGGCCTACACTCTCTCCGGTTTGCCAGTCCTCACCATATCCTACTGCCCCAGACCCGGTCCACTTTATACTTACAAATCATTTGTGTTACTATTTGCCCCTGTGGTAACTTGGGTCTGCGACCCCAGCTACATGCTGTTGGTGGTTCTATACGTAAAATTTTTTTTTTTTAAATTTTATTTATTTATTTGAGAGACAGCACAGAGAGGGAGATGGAGAGGCAAACTCCCTGCTGAGCAGGAAGCCTGACTGGGGGGGAGGGGGCTCGATCCCAAGACCTTGGGATCATGACCTGAGTCAAAGGCAGACACTTAACCAATTGAGCCACCCAGGTGCCCCATGTGTAAACTTTTCATGCATTTGAGTGAGAAAGAGAGAGCACTCACCAGCAGGGGAATGGGTAGAGGGAGGAGAGAGAACCCACAAGCAGACTCCCTGGCTGAGCTCAGAGCCCAACATGGGGCTTGATTTGAGGATGCTGAGATCATGACCTGAGCCAAAATCAAGAGTGGACTGCTTAACCACTGACTGAGCCCAGGCATCCCTCCACGTTTTTTTTCCATTATGTTTCAAAATACAGATATATAGCATCACTTAAAACATTTTTTTTAAAGTAAACTCTACCCCTAACTCTACTTGGGGCTTGAACTCACAATTGGAGATCAAGTCACATGCTCTACTTAATGAGCTAGCCAGGTAGCCCTGGCATCACTTTTTTTTTTTTTTTAAAGATTTTATTTATTTGACAGAGAGAAACACAGCCAGAGAGGGAACACAAGCAGGGGGAATGAGAGAGGGAGAAGCAGGCCCCCCGTCGAGCAAGGAGCCCAATGCGGGACCGATCCCGGGTCTCGGGGATCATGACCCGAGCCAAAGGGAGTGGCTCAACCAACTGAGCCACCCAGGCGCCCCCTGGCATCACTTTTTATAGCTGCATAGTACACTACTGTGAGCATCTTACTCCTGGCTTGTTCACTGCAGTACTTACATGTGAGGAAAAATAAAAATTCTACCTTGTCTAACCTGCTATTTTGGGGCTATTTATAATTCACAGCCAAATTGATTTTTATTAACATAGGGATGTTTATTCATTTCTTAATGAATCATACTACTCTTTGCACATTAACATTTATCTGTATCATATATGTGTTACAACTTCCCCCAGTTTTTCATTTACCTTTATCTTTGTTTATGGTGTCCTTTGCCAAACAGGATTGAAGTATTTTTAGTGTGGTCTTGATGTAACACTAAAAAGGGTCTTCCCTTTCTACGGAATGATACAGGCCATTTTCTTTTGCTTTCTTGAAGTATTTCCAAAGGGTTAGCCCAGTGTTCCAAAAGAATGACTGAAGGTTTCTCTTTCCACGTGATAGCTGGCATGATCTTGAAAACCTGAAGTAGGCTAAGTCACCCCTCTATGTAAAAAGCTGCAATTGCTCCCACGGTACCCGGTTAGACTCACAGCCTGTCTAGGCCCGCCTCTCTCACTTTACCCCACTAGCTCAGTACCTGAAAGTCACACCAGCCTTCTTTCTGGTCATTTGAATTTGTTTGGTTTCGCTCTCCAGCTTTGCTCCTTCCTCCCCAGGCAGGCCTCTCTGCAAATGCTGCCTCCCAGAGAGCTGGCCCAGGTCACTCCACCTAAAGGCAGCCTCCCTCCCTACCCAACTGCAGCCTTCTTCTTATTGATCCTATGTAGCACTGACTAGACAAAGGACCTGTTTCAGAGTGCAAACGCCATGATGACAGGGCTTTTCTAATTAGACTAATCCTGGCAACACTGAATAGTTAAGAATCAAAGAATGGATAAATCTATCATTTCTCCAAGTGATTTGCAATACCTTTAGAGGCATCTGGCTGGCTCAGTCAGAAGAGTACAGAACTTGAGCTTGGGGTCATGAGTTTCAGCCCCACGTTGGGTGTAGTGATTACTTAAATAAAAACTTACAAAAAAAAATATTTTTTTCATACATTAAATTCTCATTTAATTTGTTTCTGCTCTCCATTTGTCCCTCTGCTCTAGTTATTAGCCTACACAGTTTTGATTATTGTAGCTTGGTAAAAATTAGTCTCCTTTGCAAAATTAGAGGCAATTTTTTTTTTATTATTTATTTAACAGAGGGAGAGATCACAAATAGGCAGAGAGGCAGGCAGAGAAAGAGGGGAAAGCAGGCTCCCTGCTGAGCAGAGAGCCCCATGCAGGACTCAATCCCAGGACCCTGAGATTATGACCTGAGCCAAAGGCAGAAGCTTAGCCCTCTGAGCCACCCAGACTCCCCTAGAGGCAATTTTTTTAAGGAAAAAAAAAAGAAAGCCTTACTAAATTTAAATGGGGATTGCAGCAAATGTGTAGATTTTATATTGAAACGAAACAGCTGTAATACCAAGTCTTCCCTCTGAGTGATAAGGGTTTTCTCCAGGATGAGGTCATCATCTTCCTTGTCCTCAAGGAAAGCTGAGGAGTCACTGGCTGTCACCAGGTCTCCAGGGGGGCTTTGGCTGGCACACTTCCTCATGCCTTTGTTTGTTCCAGGTTAGCAGGGTTTTCATTTATGCTCTGCCTTTTTGGTAGAACAAATCCTGGCATATACTGCACTACTAGTCTTAGAGTTTCAAACCTGAAAATTATTTTAAGAAGAACTGATACAGTTTATATTAAAACTTAAGAACAAAGGCGCATGGGGACCCTGGGTGGCTCAGTCATTAAGCATCTGCCTTCAGCTTGGGTTATGATCCCAGGGTCCTGGGACTGAGTCCTGCTTTGAGCTCCCTGCTAGGCGGGAAGCCTGCTTCTCCCTCTCCCATGGCTTGTGTCCGCGCTCTTGTTGTCTATCAAATAAATAAAATCTTAAAAAAAAGTCATAATCTTTAAAGAAAACTCCAAAAAACAATGCATATTTCTGTATGTTTTCATCTCTTGATGTCCTTTAACATAGTTCAATAGTTTTCATATTTCTTGTTAAAGTTAGTTTCTAGGGTATTTATGATCTATATTGCTATATAATGTGAATGACACTGAATGACATTCTGTGTACTTATTTTGTATTAGGACATCTTTCTACTGCCTTTTTAAAAAAGATTTTATTTATTTGACAGAGAAAAAGAGTTAGAGAGAGAACACAAGCAGGGGGAGTGAGAGAGGGAGAAGCAGGCCTCCCGCCGAGCAGGGAGCCCAATGCGGGGCTCGATCCCAGGACTCCGGGATCACGACCCGAGCTGAAGGCAGTCACCCAACCAACTGAGCCACCCAGGCGCCCCACTTTCTACTGCTTCTAATAGCTTTCAAGTTGATTATTTTCTTTTCTCAGGCTGAAATGGTACATCTGTCTTCCATCCTTTTAAGTCCTTCCCTATAAGTGCTTCGAACTGTGTCTGAAACACAGTGGGTGCCCAATAAATACTGGCAATTATGTTCTATTCTCTTAACTAACAGAACTGACTAGCAGTTCCAAAACAAAATACTGGTGATAGTCTTGTATTTGATTTTTCGGTAATGCTTCTATGTATTTCACTATAAACATGCTAAGGACTGTTCTGAAATATGAGCTTAAAAAAAATCATCCTTCTAGTACTGTTCTTTAAACCTTAAATCAAGGATAGGTGATTTTATTACATCTTTTACCATTTAAAGTTATCATGTGGTGAGTTATATTAATAAAGCTCTTAATATTGAACTATCCCTGCGCATTTCTGGAATAATCTTACTTGGTTATAGCTTTTCTTTTTTCTTTTTTAGATTTTATTTATTTACTTTAGAGCGAGAGAGAGAGATTGAGTGGGGGGCGGGTGGAGGGAGAGGAGAGAAAGAGAGAACCCCCAAGCAGACTCCCTGCTAAGCACGGAGCCCCACTTGGGGCTCAATCTCAGGATCTCAAGATCATGACCTGAGCCAAAATCAAAAGCCAGACACTCAACCACTGAGCCACCCAGGCGCCCCAATCCCTCAGTCATAGTTTCTATTTGCTGATAATTTATTTAGAGAATTTAAAACCTATATTAGTAAGTTAGAAGGATCTGTATTTTTCTTTTCTTTTCTTTTTTTTTTAAAGATTTTGACAGATCACAAGTAGGCAGAGAGGCAGGCAGAGAGAGAGAGGAGGAAGCAGGCTCCCTGCTGAGCAGAGAGCCTGACGAGGGCCTTGATCCCAGGACCCTGAGATCATGACCTGAGCCGAAGGCAGAGGCTTTAACCCACTGAGCCACCCAGGCACCCTTTTCTTTTTTCTTTTTTTTAAAAAAGATTTTATTTATTTATTTGACAGAAAGAAACACAGCGAGAGAGGGAACACATGCAGGGGGAGTGAGAGAGGGAGAAGCAGGCTTCTGGCTGAGCAGAGAGTGCGACACGGGGCTCGATCCTGGGTCTCCAGGATCATGACCTGAGCCGAAGGCAGTTGCTTAACCAACTGAGCCACCCAGGCGCCCCTATATTTTTCTTTTTTTTTTTTAAGGTTATCTTTCAGGTTTTGGTATCAGCATTATGTTGGCTTCATCCAAACATACGTAAAACTATCTTTCCTTGTCTATGGCTCTGGGACTTATTTCAGACGGCACAGAAAAAATTCATTCTAAAGGATTTTATTCTAAAGGATTGAAAGAATTTGCCCATAAACTTTTTGGGCATGCTGCTTTTAGGAGTAGATTTCTGATTACTTTCTCATTTTTTTAAAAAAAAATGTTTTATTTATTTATTTGAGAGAGAGAGAGAGAGAGAGCATGAGAGGGGAGAAGGTCAGAGGGAGAAGCAGACACCCCGCGGAGCTGGAAGCCTGATGTGGAACTCAATGCCAGGACTCCAGGATCACGACCTGAGCCGAAGGCAGTGGCCCGACCAACTGAGCCGCCCGGGCGCCCCGACTTTCTCATCTTTCTCCTGCGGTTATTGGTCCATGTAATTTCCTGTATTTCCCTAAGTCACAATATGTTATGTTTATGTAAAATCCCTTTCATTATGTTACCTTAGCAGTATTTTCCCCCACAAAGCAAGAGGCAGTGGCAGTCATGCATTCACTTACGGTGGGATCAGTCCAGAGAGAGCATCTTGAACACTCTTGGCAAGGGGCTCCCGGTGAGCGAGGATGCTGGCAGAAATGGTCATATCCATTGATAGATACTCGACAGAGGTAGCACATTTGGGCACCACAGCGACAAGACATGCGGTTGCAGCCTTCGGACTTGATGAGGCCAGTCCCACACTTGTGGCATTTTCTAATGCGGGCTGCAGTCATTTTTTCTTCACTGAGAAAAGAACACATGAATGGAGATAGCAGGGAAGAGAGATAAGTACTATAGTCACTAAGTATGTCTTCCCACAGGTTACTGTCCAGCCCTTCTGGTGACATCTGAAGAATGAACCTATGCATTGGAGCTGAGAACTACATTCACTTTATTAATGGTATGACTCTGGATAAAGTCCTGCTTGGAGACTCTGTTCCCTCATTTTTTTTTTTTAAAGACTTTATTTATTTATTTGACAGAGGGAGAGAGAGAGAGAGAGAGAGATCACAAGTAGGCAGAGAGGCAGGCAGAGAGAGAGGAGGAAACAGGCTCCCCGCTGAGCAGAGAGCCCGATACGGGCCTCGATCCCAGGACCCTGAGATCATGACATGAGCTGAAGGCAGAGGCTTTAACCCACTGAGCCACCCAGGAGCCCCCCTCATTTTTTTTTATTCATTCATTCATTCATTCATCCATTTATTTTTAAAAGATTTTATTTATTTATTTGACAGAGAGAAACACAGCGAGGGAACACAAGCAAGGGGAGTGAGAGAGGGAGAAGCAGGCTTCCCACCGAGCAGGGAGCCTGATGTGGGGCTCGATCCCAAGACTCTGGGATCATGACCTGAGCCGAAGGCAGTCGCTTAACCAACTGAGCCACCGAGGCGCCCCACCTCCCTCATTTTTAAATTAGAAAAACCAACTTTCTTCATCATGTCTTGAGGATTATTATAGATAAGACTGAAAGTACCCTGGCACAGTCCTGGACACCTACTGTTTAGAAAACAATTATGCTGTTTGTTATAGGAGTCCCTGTAGGCTTAAAATGGAGAAAAAAAAAACTCAGGTTCTTCCTTAATGATGTATTTTATATGTGCAAAGTTGGCTAACAAAAAGCACTAAGCCTAAACCTTAGTTATGTACACATTTTGGATTTTATATATTATCTTCTTAGGTAGGGGGAGAGAGTGGGAAGAGCAGGCTCCACATTTAGTGCAAAGTCTGACATGGGACTCGATCCCATGACCCTGAAATCATGATGTGAACTGAAATCAAGAGTTAGATACTTAACTGAGCAAGCCACCCAGGAGCCCCCCACACCTTGGATTTTAAATACTTAGTGTGGGATGGGGAGACACAGCTGGGGACAATCTGACAGCCAGTTTATAACTTCTTTCTGTTGGCAGTGCCCACCTCTATGTCAAAATCCCGTATTCCCAGACTCCCTTTTAGCGAGGGTATTGGCATGCCCTTGAGGAGTCTGGGCCAATGGGAAGCTTGTAGGAAAGCTACTTGTTTCCAGAAGCACTTTAACTGATATGGAGGAGCACATGACCAGCGCCAAAATGACACATCTTGGCTCTTTACCAAGAGCTGGCACTGCTCAATTAGTTTCTTCTGTAGTGCCCTGTTCCTAACTCTAAATAACACTTGTTACCCTGGCCTATAATGTGTGTCTGTCTTCCTCTACGAAGCTGAGTTCCTCGAAGGTGTCAAAAACCTTGCCTACGGAGACTAGGGAAGGCGGGAATGACCCTAATGGTGGAGAAGCCCTGAAACTGGGACTTAACCCAGTGCTCTGAGCATTTCTCCTCCTTCCAAGCAGGAACCCAGATGGGGGCCAGGGAAGTGCTTCCTTGTAAAGACTCAACAGTCTGGGGATAAGTTCTGACCTGCAGGCTTTCTCCTTATACTGAAAACAGTCTTCTTCCTCCCATGGCTCCCAGTGTTACTGCTAAATAAGGGAAGCCACGTGAGTCTAGGGTCAAGGCAAGTATTTAAAAAAAAAAAAAAAATTTTTTTTAAAAAAAGATTTTATTTGAAAGAGAGAGAGAATGAGAGAGAGAGAGAGAGAGAGCATGAGAGGGAGGAGGGGCAGAGGGAGAAGCAGACTCCCTGCCAAGCAGGGTGCCCCACGTGGGCCGGGACTCCAGGACTATGACCTGAGCCGAAGGCAGTCACTCACCAATTGAGCCCCCCATGCGTCCCCTAGGCAAGTGTTTTTAATTACTGATATTTAGAAGACAGTCATAGCTTGCTCCTTAAAAGCTAGATCATGCGCTTAAAAATAGAAAAATGAACTGGGAAATTGGCTGCTATTCATTTAGGTCTAATTTTTGAATGGTCCAAAAGGCAGGAAGGCTCTAGCTTAAAAAGAATTTAAACCCAGTTCAAGTTATAGAAAAACAAATGAATTCTAAGTTTTGCTGAACGGGAAACATCATCAAGGAGACAAAGTTTAAATAAAGTGAATTTGTTATTGTCAACTTAATATAGCACACATGTTCATGATTTCAGTTACTCAGAAACTGTGAAGACACTTCTCAATGCTCCCTGTTAAGACTTATAAGGTTCTGATGCAAAAGTGTCCAAGATAAAAGCCCGTGGCCAAGACACAACTGCAGTTTTCTATAGCACAAACTTTCTGTGTAAGAGCACCTTCAAGACTATGTGTGACTTAAACTGCCACACTGTGGGGGCCTGGGGCTGGCTGACTTTTTCCCTGGGTAGCTGCTATGGCTATAGTGTGGGAGAGAAGTGGATTTATTTATTTATTTATTTATTTATTTTTAAAGATTTTATTTATTTGACAGCAAGAAGCACAGTTAGAGAAGGAACACAAGCAGGGGGAGTGAGAGAGGGAGAAGCAGGCTTTCCTGCTGAGCAGGGAGCCCGATGTGGGGCTCGATCTCGGGTCTCCGGGATCATGACCTGAGCTGAAGGCAGTGGCTTAACCAACTGAGCTACCCAGGCGCCCCGAGAAGTGGATTTAAAGGTCTAAGGTTGGGGCGCCTGGGTGGCTCAATCAGTGAATTGTCCAATTCTTGCTCTTGGCTTAGGTATCGATTTCATAGTCATGAGTTTCAGTCCTGCATCGGAGCAGGGCGTGGAGCCTCGTTAAAAAAAATTGGGGTGCCTGGGTGGCTCAGAGGATTAATTAAGCCTCTGCCTTCTGCTTGGGTTATGATCTCAGGGTCCTGGGATGGAGCCCACATTGGGCTCTCTGCTCAGGAGGGAGTGTGTTTCCCTCTCTTTCACTGCCTGCCTCTCTGCCTATTTGTGATCTGTCAAATACATACATAAAAAAATCTTAAAAACAACAAAACAAAACAAAACAGGGGTGCCTGGGTGGCTCAATTGGTTGGGCGACTGCCTTTGGCTCAGGTCATAATCCCGGAGTTCCGGGATCGAGTCCCGCACTGGACTTCCTGCTCAGCGGGAAGCCTGCTTCTCTCTCCCGCTCCCCTTGCTTATGTTCTCTCCCTAGCTGTGTTTCTGTCTGTCAAATAAATAAAAGTCTTAAGGAAAAAAAAAAGGACGAACCAGGATTACGGAGTCCTTTCCTAAAGGTTTGGGAAGATGGGGCATTTGCCTGCTCTGTTCCACCAAGCTGTCAGTCACCAAGTAATAATGGATATGGGATGGGAGAAAAGGCACTCCTAGATGAACGGAGGAATACACAAAGAGTGCCCACCACTCAACACTGCTCTAAAGCTCAAACAGCCATTCATCACTGGGTGAATATCCACTCAAGTCCTCATTTCTGTACTCATAAGACTAGTACTAGGTAGAACTAGAATAACTATCAAAAAAAAAAAGACTGCTTTTATGGATTGTGGTGAGCACCTATCCAGTAACACAGAAGTGCAAAATGGGATGAGAAATCAGTTGATTCTTTTGGGGAGAAGACTGATTTGGGAACTAGACTCTAAACCAGGCAGGAAACAAAGAGCTCCACAGGATGTGTTTCTGGGCAGGACAGGAAGAGAAGCCTGAGCTGCAGCTGTGCCTCCTGACCTTGTGTTCAAACAGGAAGATTCACTGCCTTCCCCTACATAACCAATCTAGATCCTATAGCTCCAGGAGTATTTGTTCTCACTACTTTGAAGTATGCTGGTAATTTCTGTTTGGGAGTTGTCTTCATTTTTTGTGGCATGTACTATTCAAAATGTTACATGGTTTTCCTTTGCGAATGTATCTTATTGTGGTAAAATGCGATTTTATTTATTTATTCGACAGAGAAAGAGATAGCAAGAGAGGGGACACAAGCAGGGAGAGTAGGAGGGGGGAAGCAGGCTTCATGCCGAGCAGGGAACCTGATGGGGGGCTTGATTGATCCCAGGACCCTGGGATCATGAGCTGAGTCAAAGGCAAATGCTTAGCGACTGCCTTCGGCTTAGGTCATGATCCCAGAGACCCAGGATTGGGTCCCACATCAGGCTCCCTGCTCGGCGGGAAGCCTGCTTCTCCCTCTCTCACTCCCCCTGCTTGTGTTCCCTCTCTCGCTGTGTTTCTCTCTGTCAAATAAATAAAATCTTAAAAAAATATATATAAATCTCCATTTTAGGGATGCCTGGGTGGCTCAGTCAGTTAAATGTCTGCCTTCGTGTGAGGTCATGATCCTAGGTCTTGGGATGAAGCCCTATATCGGTCTCCCTGTTCAGTAGGGAGACCGCTTCTCCCTCTCCCTCTGCCTACTGTTCTCCCTGCTAGTGCTTTTGTTCTCTGTCAAATAAAGTAATAAAATCCTTAAAAAAATTATATTTTAGCCATTTTAAAGTGTACAATTCAGGGGGCATTTAATATAATCCTTATTAGCAACCATCACTGCTATCTAGTTCTAGAACATTTTCACCATCCTCAAAGAAAACTCCACATCTATTAAGCAGTCACTTCCCATGCCTCCCTTTCCCTGCAACCCTTAATCTGCCTTCTTGTCTCTACTGGAAACACAAGCAGGGCGAGTGAGAGAGGGAGAAGCAGGCTTCCCGCTGAGCAGGGAGCCCGATGTGGGACTCGATCCCAGGTCTCCGGGACCATGACCTGAGCCAAAGGCAGTCGCTTAACCAATTGAGCCACCCAGGAGCCCCTGAGACCTTCATTCTCTCTCTTTTTTTTTTTTTTTTTTTTCCTTCATTCTCTTTTTACGGCTGAATAATATCCCACTCTGCAGGATACTGAATGTTGTTTAGTCACCAGTTGAAAGACATCTGGGTTGCCTCCTTCTTTGGTTTTTGAATAGTGTTGCTAGAAACATTCATGTCCAGGTTTTTGCTGGAATACCTGCCCCATCTCATACCAGTCATTATGTTGTATTTTACGATTCAGCAACAGTAAACAGCTTATAATCCCCTCTGAGTATCCTGCTGTTTATTTTTTGCACTTTGCAACTGGTAGAGAGCCAGGGATTAAGGGCTATACGGTGGGGAAAAGAAGTGAAGGCCTTGGAGGACCCCCTCTCTACAAAAATACAGGTTCCTCTGGACATCTTTGAGATCGGCGCCACCATCAAAGACTTAAAAGGGGTAGGGATGCTGACTTGTTTGACCTGTACACATAGTGGCTCTGGAGAACATGACTGTACCGCATGTTCTGTATGGAGAATGTGCGTTACCGTAAGCCTACTCAGGTGCTGACCCCACTTGTAGCTGTTGTGCCATTGTTTTTTACCAGAGCAAACGGACATAGCCTCTGGGCAACTGGTATGCAGTTTCTGTTCTGGAACATGCTTTCTCTGTCCAATACACAGAGAACACCAGAAGCAGCTGGCAAGGACCTGAACCATCTACGGTCCCACGGGACAGGATGCTGGTCTAGGATTCATATGACATGCAGGTAGCACCTGGGCGCACAGAGGCAGCATGTGCTCTAGGACACAGTCATATGGCATATGCACGCCAGAAGATGGGAAAGAAATCCCTTGAAAATAACAGAGATCTGTAATCTGTAGGATGCTCTGGTGGTCTAGAGGTCAGGTGTGTGTTTCATGCTATGCCTTCCAAAGTTAAGCACATGCTACTGTATGTTCTACCCCTACCATGAAGAAAGAAGTCAGACATTTGGGAGGCCTTTCTGGGATTTTGGAATTCACATATGACCACATGCGGATGTGCCACTCTGTTCCATTTACTGTTGATATGAAAGGCTGCCAGGTTTAAGTAGGGCCCAGACCAAGACCCTGAATAGAGCCAGTGGCAGGAAGTGACAGGACACTGAGGATGGAGGTTCTGCTTCCAGAAGTAACCAACCCTTCTCCTGCTACGAAGCATCTCCTGGCCTGTGACCAAGTCCCGGAGGAGACCAAATGGCTGACCATGGGGCACTCCTCCATCATTAACTGTAAGAAGAATTATATAACCTGAGGAAGTCCTAAATGCAAGAAGTTATCTGTTTAAGTGCTTGTATCATGTCTGTAAATCAGGTCCTTCTGCTTCAACCAATCAACCAAGCAACAGTGAATGTTTATGGAAGACTTCAGTGGCAAGATTCTGGGCACTTGGGCAGTTCTATCTTCATAATACGTAGATATAATATACTCCATGCTTAACAGATGAAGAAACTGAGGCACAGAATGACTAAGAAATTTGTTCAAGGTTCTTAATTACAGCTATCCACAGTGATCACTCCGTAAATCTGTACTGACTTTACCAGAAAGACATCCTTCTTAGGGGCAGAACAAAGGCTCAGGTGGCAATAACAGAAAACGTCCACTTTTCCCAATACAAACCAGACGTAACTTGTCCACAGTAACAAGAGCAAATTTTTTTGGGAGATGGTTCATTGGCTGAAAGACAACTCCAAATGAGAAATTTACAGTGTTCTTGGCAACAGCTCTCCTAGATGAAGTATACTGCCTGACAAGATGACCACTTCGAAGAAAGAGTAATTGTGGACACGTCCATCACTTTAAAGCCATGCCACTGGACAGCTGGTGGCAGCTCTAAATTATAAAGGCTGGCTGATAGGGGTAAGCCTAAATCTGAGGAAGCAATGATAGACCTTTCTAGCTGGGAGTGGCGTGTGTGATTACTACGTATATGTCACTGACTATTGCCATAAACCGTTTTTTTTTTTTTTTTTTTAAAGATTTGTCAGAGAGAGAGAGAGAACACACAAGCAGGGGGAGCAACAGGCAGAGGGAAAACCCAGGTCTCCAATGAGCAAGGACCCTGAGGCAGGACTTGATCCCAGGACTCTAGGATCATGACCTGAGCTGAAGACAGATGCTTAACTGGCTGAGCCGCCCAGGCACCCCTGTTACCATAAACTTAATCACATCTACAAGGGCCCTTCGCCATGTCAGGTAAAGATATTCACAGGTTCTGGGGATTAGGACATTCTGCCCACCACAGTCTGCACTCCGACCTCTGGATTCCTATCCACTCTACACCCCTATAGTCACCTCAACCCAGGACCCCAAAAGTCTCAAACATCAGGGTGTCAGCTTGGGAGTCCCAAATCTCACCATCTAAATCAAGTACAGGTGAAGACTCTGGATATGATCCCTTCTGGGACATACTTCCTCTCCAAAAAGGGAAAAAATGGAAGGGAAGAAAGGAGTCATCACTTATAATCAATTTAGAAATCCAGCTGGAAGAATTCCCTTATGTTTCGGATCTGAGAAACCTTTGTGGTCATAGTACTATTGAGGAAGCGTTCCTTTTCTCAAGAAAAGTAGTGTGTTTGCAGCTGAGTAGTTTTTAGTAAACCCTCTTCCTTTCTCTAGAATTCTGGGCATCTGGTGGATTTTTTCTTTCCGCACTCTCTGTGTCTTTCAGTCCAAGCTGGCAGGTGTTTCTGCCCATATGAGCATTCTAATCCACAGCTAGTTCCTAGACAAGCCCATCTCTACTTCAGGCTTCACATCTGTCTGTGGGGTTTCAGGTATTCTCCAAGGCAATTTTGACTTTGCCCATCATGCTCCTCACTTGCTTCTGAGCCCTCAAGGGGGAGGTTTCTTTCTTTCTTTTTTTTTTAAAGATTTTTAAATTATTTATTTCTTTGACAGACAGAGAGATCACAAGTAGGCAGAGAGGCAGGCAGAGAGAGAGGAGGAAGCAGGCTCCCTGCCAAGCAGAGAGCCCGATGCAGACCTCGATCCCAGGACCCTGAGATCATGACCTGAGCTGAAGGCAGAGGCTTTAACCCACTGAGCCACCCAGGCGCCCAAGGGGAAGGCTTCTAAAATCCACATTTCTACTTGTTCAAGGCAATCTAGGCTTTTTACTTATTTATTTATATCTAGGCTTTTTTCTACCATGCTTTTCAAAATTGCTCCAGTCTCTACCCATTGCCCAATTCCAAACCTACTTCCACATTGCTAGGTATCTGCTATAGCAGCACCCCATTTCTGGCCCCCAAATCTGTGTCAGTTTTCTATTAGTTTAATGTAATACACTTTTTTCCCCCAAATACATTTTTTTTTTTTTTTTTTAAAGATTTTATTTATTTGACAGAGAGAAACACAGCCAGAGAGGGAACACAAGCAGGGGGAGTGAGAGAGGGAGAAGCAGGCCTCCTGCCGAGCAGGGAGCCCGATGTGGGACTCGATCCCGGGTCTCCAGGATCATGACCTGAGCCGAAGGCAGTGGCTCAACCAACTGAGCCACCCAGGCGTCCCCCCCCAAATACATTTTTAAAAAAGATTTTATTTATTTATTTGACAGAGAGAAACACAGCTAGAGAGAGAACACAAGGAGGGGAAGTGAGAGAGGGAGAAGCAGGCTTCCCGCCGAGCAGGGAGCCCGATGCGGGGCTCGATCCTGGGTCTCTGGGACCATGACCTGAGCTGAAGGCAGTCGCTTAACCAACTGAGTCACCCAGGTGCCCCCCCAAATACATTCTTAGACAGATCTGGAGGTCAGAAGTCCAGCACAGGTCTCCTCAGACAAAAATCAAGATGTCACTGGGCTATGTCCCTACTCTGGGAGAGAATCTATTTGCTACTCCTGTGGGTTGTCAGCAGAATTCATTCTCTGGGGCTGTGGGACTGAGACACCCATTTTCTTAGTCGCTGCCAACTGAAGGTTACCCCATTTCTAGAAAACGGCCACATTCCTTGGCTCAAGGCCTTCTTTCTCCATCTCCAAAGCCAGCAGCAGAAGGTGGAGTCTTCACATATTTTTGGGTATGTCCATCAATACCCCTCTACCTGACCACAGAAAGGCTCTCTTCTTTTAAGGAGTCATGTGATTAGACGGGGCTCACCTGGATAATCCAACATCATCTCCCCATCTCAAGGTCCATAACCTTAATCACATCTGGAAAGTTTCTTTGGCCATATAAGGTAACAGGCTCACAGATTCCAGAGATTAGGGCAGTGTCATCCTTGGAAGTCATTAGTCTGCCTACCAAATTCGTGGTAAAGAGCAGCTGTCGGGGCGCCTGGGTGGCTCAGTCGTTGGGCATCCTGCCTTCAGCTTGGGCCATGATCCAGGAGTCCCGGGATCAAGTCCCGCATCGGGCTCCCTGTTCAGAGGGAAGCCTGCTTCTCCCTCTCTCACTGCCCCTGCTTGTGTTCCCTCTCTAGCTGTGTTTCTCTCTGTCAAATACATAAAATCTTAAAAAACAAAAACAAACAAAAAAAAAACCACAGCTGGGAAAACATTTGCTTCAATTTAAAATCCTGCCATGCCACTTACTACCTGCAGGATCATGTGCAAATTTTTCGGCTCTGTGCCTGCTGTACCGTTTTGTAAAATGAGGATAATAGTACCTACTTGTGGTGGACACTAAAAGACTGTTAGCTGCTACTCATAGTCATTTCCCACTCCATTCTCTTAGTAATGAAACCCACTTCTCACCCTTTGAATTTAAGCTGGGCATAAAATCTTCCAGCTAGAGATTACATATGGTGTCTGCCTCAAAGCTAGGTTGGGACCACATGACTCAGTCTAGATCAATAGGGTAGGAGAAGTCACACACACAGACATAAATACAGACACAGACAGACAGACATCACACACACACACACACACACACACACACACACACACAGTGCTTACAACTTAAAAGCTGCCTGGCTGGGAGCTTTGTTCTTTCTCCTTTTCTGTGGGCTGGAGTATAAATGTGGCTACAACCCAGTCATCATTGTGCAGATGAGAATGCTACCGTAGGGAATGGTGAAGCAATGAGATAAAGGAACCTGGTCTCTGAATGACCTCATGGGAAAAATATGCCTGGTAGGGCTGGGCTATTATAGGAGAAAGAAATGGCCTTCTGTATTATTTAAGCCAATGTATTTAATGAGTTAATATTTGTAAAGTGCTCAGCCATACAGGGAGTGCTAAACAGTAATGGTGCTTATTATTACTGATTGCATTACTCTGCATTCTGGAGGCTATAATTCTGCTTAATGTCTCAGGCCACCAGTATCCTATAGGAAACATGGATATAAGCAACATTTGTGCAATCTCATCTAGTTAAAATGTGTGATTTGCTTATCTGTTCAGATCATAAGAGGAATGAACATTTATTGAATTTGCACGCACCAGGCACTAACTGTATTATATCAGACTCCAGGACCAGTTCTAAGAAACTGAAGAGACAAGGAAGTAGAGGGGGTTAGGGTCACTTCCTAAAGGCACTTTAGATCAGGGCGGCCTGAGAGCTTGTCCCTCCCGCAACACTCACTGCCCTCCCCTGGCCAAAGGGCAGGCTAATGGGGCAGCTAAGAACCAGTCGCAAGCTCCTGAATGAGGTTACTCACATGGATGTTCGGTACTTGATATCATCTTTCTCAGCCAGCTCTTCACAGGTGAGGCCATTGTGGTCTTTCCAGAGTCCCTGACACTTCCTACAGGTTTCCTGGGGATAGAGGAGAGAAACAAAGACAGCTCCTGGTGAGGAGACACCATACAAGTTTCTGTTCAACAATAGGAAATGCAAAACAAGCCTCATGTGGCTTGAGTTTTTTTCTAATGATGGCTCTCCCTTTCAGCAGGGAGATTTCTAAAGACATCTCTCAAGAGAAAAAATAAGAATCATGAGAAGCAAGCACAGGGAAACTTTCTTCTCCTTAGAGAGAGAAAAAAAAAGTGTTGCCCCATGACCCAATTGGTAAAAGGGCTTCTAAAACACCATGAGCCACCTGAAAAAGCCCCACAAAACATGGAAGACAGACTTATGTGATCTTGAGTTTTTCTTTTTTTTAAAGATTTTATCCATTTGAGAGAGAGCAAGCACAGAGGAAGAATGAGAGGGAGAAGCAGAGTCCCTAATGAGCAGAGAGCCTTATGTGGGGTTCCATCCTAGGACCCTGAGATCATGACCCGAGCCGAAGGCAGACGCCTAACCGAGTAAGCTACCCAGGCACTCCTAATTTGGGTTTTTAAAAATGAAATACTGTAAGCCGCTTGAGGGCAGGATCTATTTGGATCTCATTAATTTCTGCAATCCCCATGCCCAGTGTTCCAAGGCTGGTCAGGCACAGATTACATCTGTTGAACTGGAGAATGGTCTAGATTAGGATTACCAGGGGTCCTTACAGGAGACACACCCCTCAGTCATCCCTTACTCATAAACACAGATTCTTAACCTCCACAGCTTAACCCCATTTACAAACATAATTTTTTCAAAAAGACTTATTTGAGAAAGCGAGTGAATGCATGAACAGGAGGAGGAGAGGGAGAGAGAAACTCAAGCAGACTCCATGCCACGCCTGACATGGGGCTTGATCTCATGACTTGAGCTGAAACTAAGAGTCGGACGCTTGAACCAACTGTGCCACCCAGGTGCCCCTATAAACACAAATTTTTAAAAATGACTATTTTTTTTTTAAAGATTTTATTTATTTGACAGAGAGAAACACAGCCAGAGAGGGAACACAAGCAGGGGGAGTAAGAGAGGGAGAAGCAGGCTTCCTGCCGAGCAGGGAGCCCGATGTGGGACCCGATCCCGGGTCTCCAGGATCATGACCTGAGCCGAAGGCAGTGGCTTAACCAACTGAGCCACCCAGGCGTCCCTAAAAATGACTATTTTTTATTCTAGAAGCTTTCCTACTTTACAAAATTTATATATGTCAGGAACTATTTCACATCTATAATAAGAATTTAAAGAAACATTAACCCAATTAAGTTTCCATAAGTATAAATTACAACCTTAATAAGTACAATGAAAGAAAAGTTGGGTGTTGTCAGCTTTAACTGGGAACCTGATCAGTCTTGGGAGAAGAACAGTGAAGGCTTGAGGAAGTGGAGTCTGAGTTCTGAAAGATAAGTCAAAGATAGTGAAAGGAGAACAGCATTCCAGACAGAGGAAAAGAAAGAGAATACTCTGGCAGATGAAGCTGGGCAAGTCTGGTTCCTGTGCGCAACTGCAGAGTGCAAACAGGCCTGGTGAAGCCTTCAGGGACCAGGCCATGTGGACACGACTATCAGTCTGGTCTTTGTCTTAAGGCTGCCAGGAAGGCTTCAAGAGGTTTCAAGCATGCAAACATCACTGTGTGTGGACAACAGACTGGAGGGAGGAAAGAATGTATACACCAAAGACAGTCAGGAATCTGGTAAAGTCACCCAGCACAGAGACTGAGAAGGCCCGGGCCAGGGAGGTAGGTGAGGTCAGGAAGGGAAGTTCACTAATTGGAGAGAAACTCAGGAAGGTGTCAAGGATGATTTTTTGGTTTTCGGTTTATGCAACCCAAGACATGGAGCTTGGCAACAGTGGAAAAGGTCTGGCTTGTCCATCTGTGGGACACCACTGACAACATCTGGTAGTGAGCTTGGGTGTCAACATTTTGCATTTGGGAGCAGCCGGGTTAGGGGTCACCAAGAGACATACTAGATTATATCCTGAGGTCAACTCTAGAAACACTTCCATCAGTGTACTTGTCACTTATTACTGAACTTTCTCTAACATATACTGCTGCAATGATTCAACAATGTATTTATGGTATAGATGCTACCACTTCTACAAAACAAAGGTGGTGGTGGTACGGGGGGGGGGGAGAATACAGCAACCTATAATATGAACCTGAAGGTTACTTAAGATATTAGTACTGCTGATTGTCCTGAGTGGCTGGAGGTAGGGGTGAGACTTCTTACTGCAGGCTTTTCTCATCTTTTGAATCTTCTACTGTATAAATGTGCTATTTAGTTAAAAATATAAATAACATTTATTTAAAAAGATAGAGACATGAAATGGACTGCTTGGAGAGCCAAGAACCTGAACCACCCTTTGGTGGATGTTGTAAACAGGCTTCAATCAGTGGAATGATGTGGGTAGGGGTAGAGATGAGATTAAAAATTCGATATTACACACCACTGCTTCCAAGGGGTGCGATGTTCTTTGGTCCCCTACCTACATTCCCTGCCAGTGAACAGAAGCTAAATCAGTAGTGACTTTATTATTATTATTATTTTTTAAAGATTTTATTTATTTGACAGAGAGAAACACAGCCAGAGAGGGAACACAAGCAGGGGGAGCGAGAGAGGGAGAAGCAGGCTTCCCGCCGAGCAGGGAGCCCAATGCGGGACTCGATCCCGGGTCTCCGGGATCATGATCTGAGCCAAAGGCAGTCGCTCAACCAACTGAGCCACCCAGGCGCCCCAGCAGTGACTTAATTATTACACACCAAAATGTAAAGCAGCCCCAAACCTGTTTTAAAAGACTTTGTGCCTGACTATTCTGGGAAACGAGAATAAACAACAGCTGGAGAATAGATGAGCTGGTATCTGGATCCTAATCTTTCAAACAATACTCACCTAGCCACCCACCAGGAAGAACAGCTTGACAACAGGGCACGACATTTTTTAGCATTCCTGGTGATGCAGGGGAATACATGGGACCTTCTTCATAAGGAAGAACCCATTTTCTAAGGAAGACATGGTCTGTGACAGCAAGGTGGCCTGGCCAAATGGAGTCGCTTGTGAGCAAGAGGTCAGACAACGCCACCACTCACTTCCAAAACGACAGCCGTTCTCTGGGAAGTCTAGGGGTGGATTTTCAACCATGGTGTTTCTCACTGAAGGGCCAAGGGTCCAGAGAATAAAGCGGAAATGTCTTTTGAAGAGACTAACTAGCCAGACATTGAAACCCACACTTAACATAAGGCAGGAGAATAGCAGCAGCCGGGGTAAATTTAACATTTGGAGCTTTCTGCGTTTTTTTTTTTTTTTTAAGATTTTATTTATTTGATAGAGAGAAACACAGCCAGAGAGGGAACACAAGCAGGGGGAGCGAGAGAGGGAGAAGCAGGCTTCATGCTGAGCAGAGAGCCCGATGTGGGGTTCGATCCCGGGTCTCTGGGATCATGACCTGAGCCGAAGGCAGTCACCCAACCAACTGAGCCACCCAGGCGCCCCTGCGTTGTTTTTTTTAAAAGGTACCCTTCTCTTGTAAACACAGTGTGTATTTCTCTGTAATTCTCTCAAGCAGCTACGCTCTGTTCCTAGACTCAACAAATACTTAAACAGCATTAGGCAGAAGAAATGCTCCTGAACATTTCTTTTTCTTTTTTTAAAAGATTTTATTTATTTGACAGAGAGAAACACAGCCAGAGAGGAAACACAAGCAGCGGGAGTGAGAGAGGGAGAAGCAGGTGTCCTGCTGAGCAGGCAGCCCGATGTGGAGCTCGATCCCGGGCCTACGGGATCATGACCTGAGCTGAAGGCAGAAGCTTAACCACTGAGCCACCCAGGTGCCCCTGAACCTGAACATTTCTAACACAAAGATAATTACATTTTCAAAGTGAGGTTAAAGACAAGGTCCTAAGGACCATTCTGGAAGGCAGAGAACATGCGGTAGTCAACTTCATAACACCCAGCACGAGCATATCCTGGCCATCAGATGTGATCAGTGCAGGGATGTAGTCATTAAAGATTGCTGAGGGTCTGAGCTCTTCACAGCAAAAGAGAGACTTCTGGGTAAATTTTATGCTGCCCCTTCAGTCCTCAAGATGCATCAAGGTGTTCAGACTACTTGCTGAGGTCTCAGCATTTGCAATATAAAGAAAACACTCCACAGCCTCCCTTCACCCACTTTCTGCTGCTTAAATACTGTTCTATGGGCAAGACAGATTAAGCTTGGTTTCAGATGACCCTGTCCGAGAGCCGAGAGTTCCTCATTAAAAAGCTTCCTCAGGGGTGCCTGGGTGGCTCAGTTGGTTGGGCGACTGCCTTTGGCTCAGGTCATGATCCCGGAGACCTGGGATCGAGTCCCACATCAGGCTCCCTGCTCGGCGGGAAGCCTGCTTCTCCCTCTCTCGCTCCCCCCGCTTGTGTTCCCTCTCTGGCTGTGTTTCTCTCTATCAAATAAATAAAATCTTAAAATAAATAAATAAATAAAAAGCTTCTTCAAAGACCAGCAAACACTGCCCCCATCATCACCTCGTCTATGCACAGCCGAGCTTCCTGCTGCTGGCAAGGAACCCAAGAGAAGATAAGACCAAGAATCCAAGTGACCAGACTTTGTCCTCCTTGCTCACTACCTCTCCGGGCCTACTCTGGAATTGTTTGGCTCTCTGTGCACCCTGCATCTTACCTGCTGGACTTCCAGGCTTTCCTAGGAAGTGGAACACAGTAGAAACTGCTCACTTATTTTTATTTATTTAACTTTAAGGATTTCATTTATTTATTTGACAGAGAGAAACACAGCTAGAGAGGGAACACAAGCAAGGGGAGTGAGAGAGAAAGAAGCAGGCTTCCCACCGAACAGGGAGCCCGACACGGGGCTCAATCCCGGGACTCCAGGATCATGACCCGAGCTGAAGGCAGACGCTTAACAACCGAGCCACCCAGGCGTCCCTGCTCACTTATTTTTAAATGGTTCCTCCAGTGAAACTTCTAGATCCACCCTCAGGGTAGAGAAGTTGCTGACCTAGATATGGGGCAAGAGGCTGCAGCTGATTCAAACAGAATCTCTGAAACTCAAGTGCTCTCTCCTTTGCCAACTCAGGCTCTCCAAAAATGGTGGGGCTGTAATTTCCCAAATCTCTTAAATCAAAAGATGACACCCAGGCACCTGACTCTTCATAAATGCTTAGCAAACTCCAGAAGCCAAAGGGCCATGTGCAGACCATGCATATCTCTCAATTGTCAAGCTCAATGTTTCTTGCCCACCTTGCAGATCAAAATGACATGGACATCAACTTAGTCCAGCAAGAGACCGATTTTAAGATAGGAAAAAAGACCATGAGTCGGATCCTGGAACCCTTGAGAATCAATAAAACTGGGCAAACTTAAAACTCAGCAGAATCAGGGCCTTTCCTTCAACTAAGGAAATCTGAGAACTTCTGTTTTTCCCAGGGTAAGGGTGCACACAGTGGGGTCAAGTGTAACAGTGCACACACATGCAGGCTTGTGCACACATAAGACAGCAAAGAGGGGGAGGAGCTAAATCAGACAGGAGTCTTTGAGGAGTTGGCATTTTCATGGGGCTGAATAAAACAAGAATCGCCAGTGATAAGAACACCCAGGCAAACAATACAGTACTCCTCCCATCACGACTGAGCTCTCTCTGGGAAGTGCCTTCCCCAGCTCTGGCAGCCATCACAGCCAAATTTCTAAAATGCAGAACCAGATCCCTAAACATTTCAACAATGAAATGAAACACAATGTTAATATTTTAACAAGCACAAAAGGATTTCACATCATTAAATAAAATTATTTGAAAGTCTAATTTCATCCGACCTTCTTAAATTTTCTCTAAGCAAGTTTTGCAATGTATGTTACAACAGAAGCACACACACATACTTTATAAATACATAAACAAACATACACTGGGGGTGTTCTGCTCTATACAATACTTCCGAAGCAGTGAGCAATCACAATATTACACATCTACTGCTCTAGATACTGGTAAGTCACGGAAGGGACCTAGACAGGCCAACAACAACCTAGACAGGCTTGTTTTCCCAAAAGCTGTGGTGAATGGAAGAAGCTAGACCAGAAATGGAAAGACAGCCGAGCAGCAACTGGATGAGTCTATGGAAGAAACAAGTGTGAGAGAAGCCTGCAGTGATTCTGGGGTTCTGACTTATGACACCGCTGGGCTGGTGGAAACATGAACTTGGATTAAGTGATGCTGGAGCAGCAGATCTGAGTGAGGGTGGGAAGCAGAGGTGTGAACCTAAGTTTAATCTTTTTTTTTTTTTTTTAAGATTTTATTTATTTGACAGAGAGAAACACAGCCAGAGAGGGAACACAAGCAGGGGGAGTGAGAGCGGGAGAAGCAGGCTTCCTGCCGAGCAGGGAGCCCGATGTGGGGCTCGATCCCGGGTCTCTGGGATCATGACCTGAGCTGAAGGCAGTCGCTTAACCAACTGAGCCACCCAGGCGCCCCGAACCTAAGTTTAATTTTACACTAGCCTACTTATTCTTTTTATTTATTGAGAGAGAGAAAGAGAGAGAGACAGAGAGAGAGAGAGTGCATGCATGCCCACACGTAAGTGAGGGAGAAGGAAAGGGAAGAATCCCAAGCAGATTTTGCACTCAGCACAGAGCATGATATGGGGCTTGATCTCAAACACCAATATCATGATGAGTCAAGATTAAGAATTGGATGCTCAACTGATGGAGCCACCCAGGCACCCTTATTTACCCTCATATTACCCTATTGCTTATCATATGATATATGAGATGCTAGGGATAGCAATAAGCAAGTTAGACTCAGTTTCTTTTCTTTCTTTTTTTTTTAAAGTTAGCTCTATGCCCAATTTGGGGCTCGAACTGATGACCCTGAGATCAAAAGTTGGGTATCTGCCTTTGGCTTGGGTCATGATCCCAGAGTCCTGGGATTGAGGCCTGCATCAGGCTCCCTGTTTGGCAAGAGGCCTGCTTCACCCTCTGACTCCCCTGCTTGTGTTCCATCTCTTGCTGTGTTTGTCAAAAAAAAAAAAAAAAAAAAAAAAGTCATGTGCTCTACTGATTGAGCTAGCCATGCATCCCACCTTTTTTCTTCCCCTAAATATTTTATTTATTTAGAGGTGCCTGGGTTGCTCAGTCACTAAACGTCTGCCTTCAGCTTGGGTCACGATCCTGGGGTTCTAGGATTGAGCCCCATGTAGGGCCCCTGCTCAGTGGGAAGCCTGCTTCTCCTACTCCCTCAGCTTGTGTTCCTCTCTTGCTGTGTCTGTCTCTGTCAAATAAATAAATAAAATAAAATAAATATTTATTTGAGAGAGAGAGAGAGAAAGGGAGGGAGAGATCATGCCAGTGGGTGGTTGGGGAGGAACAGAGGGACAAGCAGACTCTACGCTGAGCATGGAGCCTGATGCAGGGCTTGATTCCGTGAATCCGAAATCACACCCTGAGCCAAAACCAAGAGCCAGATGTTCAACTGAGGCGCACATGTGTTCCCCACCCCCGCAATAACCCCTTGAAGTGTAGGTTTTTTTGTTTTTGTTTTTTCAAAGATTTCATTTATTTATTTGACAGAGAGAAACACAACGAGAGAGGGACACAAGCAAGGGCAGGGGGAGTGAGAGAGGAAGAAGCAGGCTTCCTGCCAAATAGGGAGCCGATGTGGGGCTCAATCCCAGGACTCCGGGATCACGATCTGAACCAAAGGCAGATGCTTAACAACTGAGCCACCCAGGTGCCCCTGAAGTGTGTGTTTTAGCGAAGACAAATATGAAACAAACAGGACACAGCTACATCAGCGGAATGGCATCAGAGGAATAGCACTAGGTGCTCTAAGGGCAAAATAGCAGTTATAGTAGCCTGGAGACTAAGAAAGCCTGGTGTTTTTTTTTTTGTTTTTTGTTTTTTGTTTTTTTTTAAAGATTTTATGTATATTTGACAGAGAGATCACAGGTAGGCAGAGAGGCAGGCAGAGAAAGGGGGAAGCAGGCTTCCTACTGAGCAGAGAGCCCAATGAGGGCTTTCATCCCAGGACCCTGAGATCATGACCTGAGCTGAAGGCAGAGGGTTTAACCCACTGAGCCACCCAGGTGCCCAAGAAAGCCTATATGAGGATGTGACACGGAAGCAGAGCGCTGAGGGGTGTGCAAAATTAGCCAGGTATGGGGGGAAGGGTGTTCCATGCAGAGGGAATGGGGGTGTGCGAAGGCTTCAATGCAGAAGAGGATCTGTCTCATTGGAGGAGCACAGAGGAAGTTGGTTCGGCTGGAGCTAAAGGGGCAGGGCTTGGAGTGGCCAGTGAACTCTGCTTTCTGCTGCAGGCACTGAGGCTGGAAGAAGAGTCCCGAAAGCTAGGGCGTGGGTGGGAAATCCAACAATCTGATTTACATTTTTTTTTAAAAGATATTTTTCATTTTTTTAAAGGATTTTATGTATGTAGTTGACAGACAGAAACACAGCTAGAGAGGGAACACAAGCAGGGGGAGTGAGAGAGGGAGAAGCAGGCTTCCTGCAGAGCAGGGAGCCTGATGTGGGGCTCGATCCGGGGACTCTGGGATCATGACCTGAACTGAAGGCAAATGCTTAACGATTGAGCCACATAGGTGCCCCGGATTTACATTTTCAAAAGATCATGCTGTTTGTGCAGGCAGGGAATGGCTCCTGATGGTACAGACTAGACCGTAGGACCTTACAGCCGCATCTCCACTAAAACTTGGGCCAAGTAAATAACTTCTAGGGGAATAAACCCCAGAGTCTGGATTTGATTCTTGGCCAGACTTTCTTCATAGCCCTCCACCAATAAGGCTATGACCTACTTCCTGAACCAAGCTGTACCAACACTGAGCCTGGCGGGGCTAAGGCCGGCCTGTCACTGGGGAAATGGCAATGGGCCTATCTTCTCTTCTTAGGAGTAAGAGAACCACTTTTCCAACATGGCTTCAGAAAAGAAATTTATTTTTGAAAAGCAGATATATTTTCAGTTTTGGCTCTTTAGATGAGTTGGCCCACTAAAATGTCTATATGGTATGGAAGCATCATTTAAAAAAATATTTTATGCACAAGTTTTTTTTTTTTTTTTTTTAGAGATTTTATTTATTTGACAGAGAGAAACATAGCCAGAGAGGGAACACAAGCAGGGGGAGTGAGAGAGGGAGAAGCAGGCTTCCCGCCGAGCAGGGAGCCCGATGTGGGACTCAATCCCGGGTCTCCAGGATCATGACCTGAGCCGAAGGCAGTCGCTTAACCAACTGAGCCACCCAGGCGCCCCATATGCCCAAGTTTTTATTTAAATACAAGTTAGTTACCATACAGTGTAGTACTGGTTTCACGAGAATTGAGGGATTCACCACTTACATAAAATATCCAGTGCTCACCATAAAAAGTGCCCTTCTTTTTAGATGAAGATGCCCATTAAGGCCATCACCAATTTGGCCTACCCCTACCCACCTCCCCCTACTTTTATTTTAAGCAATCTCTACACCCACCCTGGGGCTCAAATCCACATCCCTGAGATCAAGAGTCATATGTTCCACCAATTGAGTGAGTCAGGTGCTCAGGAAGGGAGCATCCTTTTTCTCTTTTTAAAAAGCGAAATTTAAGGGCAGCTGGGTGGCTCACTCAGTTAAAGTGACTGCCTTTGGCTTGGGTCATGATCCTGGAGTCCCGGAATCAAGCTCCCTGCCCAGCTTTTCCCTCCAGCCCTACCCCCTCTGATGCTCTCTCAAATAAATAAATATAATCTTAAAAAAATTTTTTTTGAGACACAGAAGCGAGAACGTGCACTAGCAGGGATGGGGGTTAGAGAGGGAAAGAGAGAATTTAAAGTAGAGTCTATGCTGAGCACAGAGCCCAACACAGGGCTTGATCTCATGATCCTGAGATCATGACCTAAGCAACAACCAAGAGTCAGATGCTTAACCAATGGCACCAATCAGGCACTCCAGGAAGGGAGCATCTTTAACATGCCTTAAACTCACACATCACTTCCACTAACCCACAGCACTGGCTCAAAGTTCCAAACCTATACATCTTCCACTATGCAGAGCTTCACACACACAGCTCAGGCAATCTTCATACCAACTTGAACAAGAAAGTACAGGACCACTATCTCCATTCCTTTTTAAAATTTATTTGAATTTTTTGACAGGGGAGGGGCAGAAGGAGGGGGAGAGAGAGAATCACAAGTAGGGCGTGGAGCCTGACGTGGGGCTCAATCTCACGACCCTGAAATCAGGACCTGAGTCGACACAACTGAGTTTGGACCAGCCATTCTTTTTTAAAAAAGTAAATGAGAAAAGGAAGGCTCAGAGAGGCAAATTAACTTGCTTAAGGCCACGAAGCTATGGACTCCATCTGCTTGATTCCAAATCCACTTGCTCTTTCCACTGTGTTCTCACTGCTTGCCAGCATGGTGTTTGCTAGCAAGAACAGGGCATTGTTTATTGGAAACCCAAGGGCACGAGGCTATGAGACAAGCCCTGAGGTTACAATGGGCATCTTGTGTGAGAGCAGATGAAAGAGCGGCAAGGCCGAGGAGAGCCAAGCGTCAGGGTATGGAGGGCGCAGATGACCAGCTGCAGCTGTGCAGTGTGCCTGTTTCCCCATGCTTCCTGGAGAGCTGGGAATGACCCCGTAAGAGGCAGAATGGGCTAGGATTAAACCTGAGGATACCATTTCTTCATGATAATGATAGGAACCTGCTAATCACTGCAATCTTAGACTGGACCAAGAAGAGGAAGTTGCTTTTCCGGCTACCTCTGGCCAGCTGCAGGTCTGGTGAGGCACCGGAGGAAGTGTGTTTTTAGATTCCCATCAGATGTGCAAATAGGCTCAGTGGGACTGCTCCACACCAGAACCAAGTTATCACTTACTCAGTCCTCCTTCACTTAGCCCCTGGGTCTTCATTTGTACATACTTGCCACTCACTTCCCAAAAGGTGGCCGGGACAGTGATGCACAGAGACCTGCCAAAGACAGTCCCTAAGGCCATCATCGCACCATCACTGCTTTGGGTGAAGTTTTATTCCCACTGAGACTGGTAACAGAGACATTTCTCCGCCAAAAGGAATGGTAACACTCTCCTTTTCCCTCCCTTGCGTCCTTCCAACGAACACCTCCTGAGAGCCTGCCATTTCGACCAGACTCTATTCCCACTGAAGGATCAATGAACAAATGAGGTCCCACTCCACAGAGTCTACATTCTGACGGACAAATAGATAAAGGTCCACTCCGTGAATGCTCCAGGCATGAGTGTGGGCAGGGAGGCTGCCCCTTGACACTGGTGTGAAGGACAGCCTTGTGCCTGGGTGGCGGTCCAGTGTGAACCTGAAGGGGATGTGGCAGAGTGGTAGCACGGGTGTGGAGTCACCTGGGAGAGCGGAAGAAGAGTTCAGAGAAGTGGCCCCTGGGGGCCTCATGGCTTATGCTGAGCCAGCATCCAGGGTGAGCACGGTTGGCCTCCCCTCAGTGACACACACCTGATATCCTCAACCTCGCAATGCTCTGCCTAGATGTCCTTTTTCTTCTGGCAACACCTACTCATCAGTTCTCATTTCAAACATGAGGGGCTTTGGGAGACCCAAATGACCTGGGCAAGAGTTGGCACTCTTTCCCTGGACTCCTGGAACACTTGGCTTCCACTCTATTATAGCACTTTTGTCTTGTAATTATCTGATTACATCACATCTCTAAGGAGTCAAGCCCTGCTTGCAGGCAAAGACTATGCTCTGCTGATCACTACAGACAGAATTAGATGGAAGGTGCAATTCATCTATTTTAAAAAAATGTTACCCTTTGAGCACCTGTTTTGCATCACATGGGATTGCACTGGTGAATAAACCAGCAAAATTCTGGGTCACAAGGTGCTTATAGCCTAGCACACAATATTTCAGGTGTCTTTGGATTTCTAGGGCCATGCACTAGGTCTGACCCACACAAGGATGTGACTATGTGAAAAACTTCAAAGATGAAGGCTGGTGAACACAAAGCACATTCCTCTTCATGCGGGAGTTACAAATGTACCTCTCACCCCTACTCCTGAGACTTCTGCATTTTATATGTAAAAAAGGCATTTGAAATCTTTTAGTAAAATGAATCCCTTCCCCAAAGAAATTATTGCCTCCTAATCAGGTTTTCATATTTATAATCATGCAAAGTACAATAATGAGTTCATGAAAGAATCAAGTACTATGTAAGACACTTTTGTGGGGGGACTTGGCTGGCCCAGTTGGGAGAGCATATGGCTCTTGAACTCAGGGTCAGGAGTTCAGGTCCCATGTTGGATAGAGCTTAAAAAAAAATCAACTGGGGGCGCCTGGGTGGCTCAGTTGGTTAAGCGACTGCCTTCAGCTCAGGTCATGATCCCAGAGACCCAGGATCGAGTCCCACATCGGGCTCCCTGCTCGGCGGGAAGCCTGCTTCTCCCTCTCTCATTCCCCCTGCTTGTGTTCCCTCTCTGGCTGTGTTTCTCTCTGTCAAATAAATAAAATCTTTAAAAAAAAAAAAAAAATCAACTGGATTTAATAAAACTAAAAAAACCCTCAATATTAAAAAAAAAAAACACAAAACCTTTCAGGTTAAGTCATTACAGCTTGTGCCTTAAGGACATGGGTGCCTTTCTTTGTCCCCCCCAATTCCCTTCCCAATGCACAAAACTATAAAGACCAGTTAGTAGCAAGAAGCTAATGATCAAATGCTTGCAGATGGTGCCTAAGAAAGCACTACATCTGTTTTAATTCTGACGTTCTTTGTTGGCTTTCACCTATAACTTCAGGACATGGAAATGGATCTCACTTCATTTTCAGAGGTGCTTATTAACTCATCCTTGTGAGAAAGTCAGGACTGGAAAATCCATCACCTGGCTCTCTCCCTCCCCCACCCAGGGCTCGAGAAGGTCAGTTAGTACCTGAGGTGAGACCACAGGTTCCTAAGGCTCCCACCTACCAGAACAAGACAGTCTAGCCTGCCTGGGTCCATTTTTCTTAAAGAACAAACACAATGTGAGCATTAATTCTTTTAATGATGTAATTATCTGATGATATCACATCTCCACAAGAAGTCAAGCTCTCCTTACAGGGATTTCCTCTTTCTCTCAAAGTAAATCATCCCTCTGAGGCAGAAGAACCTTTTGATTTCTAAATGCAGAAATTAAAATCTGGGCATGGGCAAGGTGACACTTCTGGGCAACAGTACTGAAGACCTCTCTGGGAAAGAGTTCACTGTTCTTATTTTTTGATAGTTATATATACATACATACACTAAGCATACTCTCCCATTTCTAGATACAGAAGCAGACTTTGAAAGAAGAAATCTCTAAACCTTACTCCTACAGATTAGGTAGAAGCCAAGCATTTCTTTCCTCTAGATTCACTAGGATTAGGGACAAATTGAAATTGGTGGCTTCAAATTTGGTTTCTGTATTAATGCTGCCCCCTAGAGATAGAAAGTTAAAAATGCACCAAGACTTCAGAGTCATCCTGCCTAGGAGAGAAATCCAGACTGGGAAAACCAGCTACATCATGATCACAGTGGCCTGCTTTTTCACTTTCCTCCAGGACTTTTGAGATAAAGTGGGACATAAAGGCTTTCTGGAATAAAGCTAAGTTTAATTTTACCTTTACCAGAATAACAAAAATACCAATTTCTTTACAGAGTTATTCACTTGAATGCCTATTCAACAGAATCACTGGGATGAGATCAATGCCAGGAGGTGGTATTTATATAGAAATCTGAAGACAAATCGGTGAGTTCCTCTTAAGTACTATGATTAGTGCTCTGGGCACTGTGAAAGAAAAATGAATACATATAACCCTGCCTTCATGGGTGTTACTGGGGATAACTTTACATTAAGCAAAATACATGTAAAACAGGATTTTATGTGCTAAGGAGAAAATTACAGGAAGGAAGAATATTCTGGGGCACTGAGGTACACAGATCGTTCACAATTATCAAGTGGGTAGTTGGCGAAGTCCTCCCTGAAAAGGTGAATTTAAAGACAGATTTGAGGAAGGTGAGGAAATGAGTTTTGTGATGTCTGAGGGGAAGCATTCCAAGGTCACTGGAACAGCAAGGAGTGAGGTGCAAAGCCAGTAAAAGGAGATCACCTGGAAGGTGATGATGGGGACTGTGGTGTGTACCCAGAGTAAACAGAGGTTGAGTTGAAGAGGATTCTCTCTACCAGGGCCTGAGGAGGTGAGTCCCAAAGAACCCCTATGTTCCGATTCCCCTCTCATGGAGAGCTCTTCTGCTGAGCCAGGCTGTCTGCCTCGGTGAGGACCAAAGGGCAGAGGTTGTGACTAAGCCCAGTCCAAAGGGGCTTGCACACGGGAGATGTTCAACACAACAGTACAAGTTTGTGCAATCAGAACCACTTAGAGCTCTGATGTTTATACTCTGAACACACTGATGGGTTGTGAAATCATTTTAGTAGATTATGACCAGTGTTTATTTGTTCATTTATTTTCAAACTACAACAGAAGATACTGGAGTGCACATCACATGTCAGGTAACTTGTTTTTGTAAAAACTACTGTTCTGGTTATATACAAGTATATTTAGAAGCACATACTGGTTTTATGGTTTACAGTAGGTCATATTCAAAACAGTCTGAAAGCCTTTAACTTAGGATTTACTCATTCATGAACCAAAGAGTTTACTTATTTTTCAAAAGGTATTTTTCAGGGAAGGGGCAGAGAGAGAGAGAGGGAGAAGCAGACTGTTTACTGAGCAGGAAGTCAATATGAGACTTGATCCCAGGACCCTGGGGATCATGACCTGAGCCAAAGGCAGACGCTTAACCAACTGAATCACCCAGGCACCCCCACAAAATTTCTTTAAAAGGATGAGAAGGCTCTTTCTCAACAGGAGCTCCCAGGAAACACGATGAGGAATTAAAAAATGGCCCCACCTCCAGTTTACGCTGGAGCTAATGCTTTTAGTGAGGAACACTGTGGAACAACAGCCTTCATGTGGGCTCATAGCAAAGCGATGTATTAGGAAGTGGTCAACCTAATAATAGATCATTTCAAACTGTCAAAAATAAACACTGCTAGGACTTGGGCAGAAATAAGCCCAAGCACATCTCATCTTTGCTCACTTTAAGGGCTACTCCTGGGCTTTCTGGAGCTTGTAGGAACCTTGGCCTGGCAGGCCAGCAAAGCCAGTTTTTCCTGCTTGGACTCCACAGTCACCAAACCCTGGTGAGAGGCTCCAGATTTCAGGAAAAACCAAAAGATGTCATCTCCCACAGTAATGCTTCAGGACCACATCTCTATTTTCATGTTGTTAGCTGACTGGACAGGGGTGTTGTGGGGAAGCAGACAATACAAATAAAGGCCCTCACAGCCCAGAACCCAAGGAGAAGTTATCCTTGCTCCCTGCGTTAACATGAAAAATGCTGCATGCGTTCTGGGGAAGGACAGACAAGTGGGAGAAGGGCTCAAGGAGCAACAAAGTGAATCACACAAGATGTGTGACCGAAGAGAAGAGCCCTCCAGCCTCATGCACAGCTCCAGTTAATCTGAGGAATGGGAAGACGTTACCTGAGGCTAGAAAAAGGGGAAATCAGGAATGTACCAGACTGACCACACTCCAAGGGAGAGGGAAGGGCACCGGCCAGCTCGAGCACCTCTGGCCTTGTCACAGCTATCACCCTGCTCCCTCTCACATGTGCACTTGGGGACAGACAGCATGTGCCGGAAGGCCAACTTGAGTGTCTATGTGATAGCTGTGTGACTGAACTAGCATTCTGGTTTCTCTCTCAACTTCAATGTGTGGATCTGGTTTGGGTCAGTGGGAGGAAATGCAGCTTCTGGACCAGTAGTGCTACACACCCTCGGCCCTGGCACACACTCTGTGTACACAAGACTCACCAGGGCTGCTGATGAAAGATGCAGATCCTGACACTGGGGTGCTGGGTGGGTCCAGGAATCTGCATACAGACCAAGTCTGGAGATATCCTGTCCCATCACAGCATTTGCTTTGATGGCTTTCCTCTGCAACAGTCATGACTACTGCTCCCTCACTGATTTGGTTTCCCACAAAGGAAAAGCAAACAAATGCTAATTAATGCCCCTTACCCAAGAGCCTACTCAGTGTCCCTTTATGGGTTCCCAAGTAGATAGTATATATACACTTTTGCCACTTTTTTCTTCCTTGCCAACGTCAGGAAAAAAAATAATTCTTCTGTACATATTGTCTGCTTTTATCTTAGCCTAGGCCTGAGATTGTACTGTGAGGGAGCAAAGTAGAGAAACCAGGCCCTGCCACTCAGGCCTGAGAAGCAGGCATGAAGGCCATCGTGGAATTCCTGTGCATGCCTGGTCTGTCAGTAAGCTGTGAGATTTTTTCAGCTGGGCTTAAAAAAGTTTTTAAAAAAGAAACATATATATATATTATTATATATATGTATATATACATATATATAATTTTATTTGTTTACTTGACAGAGAGAGTGAGAGAACACAGGCAAGGGGGCAGCACAGGGAGAGGGAGAAGCAGGCTCCCTGCCAAGCAGGGAGCCTGATGTGGGACTTGAGCCCAGGACCCTGAGATCATGACCTGAGCTGAAGTCAGACAGTTAACCAACTAAGCCACCCAGGGGCCCCTGTAAAATGTATTTCAAAATGCAATGAAAAAAGAAACAGACCTACAACATACACCATGCATGTGAACAAGAATCATATATGCTCAGACTCTATTTTCTCAAGGCATACACACATTTGGAGACGTACACAAAATGCTCAAAGTGGGCATCTAAGAGATGGAGGTAGGAGCAGGGATTGAGAGATGAAGGAAATAAAACAAGAGAGGGGGTCTTGCACAGCTCATTCTAATGGCGTACCCTACAAAGGAGTGTGGCTGACTCAGATTCATCAACCTGGTTCCAGCCCTCACCCCCAGACTAAACACTCTGCCCCCTATGCCCGGAGTTCAAACTATTACTGCCCTCAGGCTCCCTAGCTTTAAAAACAGGTGCAGAGTAACTGGATTAAAGTCCGTATCCACAATCAAAGGGCAGAGCATTACCGACAGAGCACAAGCACGTGAGTACAGGTGGATTCTGGGGTGTATCTTTCACTAATGCTTCTATACTGGTTAGGTCTATGGATTTACTTCATTGACTTAGTCTAAAAATGACTCAGTTTTAAAACTGGAAAAACTGAAAAAATCAAACTGGTAAGAATTAGCATATACTCAGAAAGATGGGTCCTAACAAGTGAGAGGACCCCATGGGTTCTGATCCTGGGATACACATGGTTCTGTATTTCCTGGATCGCTTTGTAGATATTAGGACTTCACAGTTTGTTTTTTTTAACCACCTAGGATGGAATTCTTACAGTGGAGGGAACATAATTCAATCTTTTCCTGATTATGCACAGTTATGGTTCTGTGGTACATCCATGACACTGAGCTGTAAGCAGGAAAGCCACTGGCGTCTACCAAGGTGTTTGGGCAGTCTGTCCCTACCCTGAATGTCCCCAGGCCACTGGCCCCCTGGAGTCTTCCTGTTTGGATGGTTTCTTCCCTGCTTTCAAGTGACCCCTTTTTGCTGCTGTGCCTATGCTTACCTGATGCACTTCCTCTTTCTCCCCATCGATCTGTTAGTTGAAAATCAGACAACTAAGCATTTTAGAACTGGGTCTCAAATAAGAATAGAATGATCTAAAGGCAAATCTCTAGTATTCACCTTGGAGGACAGAGCATCACAGACTATAATGCTAACTATTCTGGATGCTTCAAAGGCTTTTCAGATTAGCTCCTGCTACCAGTTCAGTGTGGAAGATGAAAAAAGGTAGCTGTGGAAAATTCTTTTCAAAAATGATTATTGTAAAATCTGCTCTGGCTTAACCTTAATGGACCTTTCCTAACCTGATTATCTTCACCTACTGGGCTGTGGGTGGGGGATGAACCTATTCCACCGTGGAGGGGATGGTACTCTCTGTCTTGGCAGACAGAGACTGTGGGGGTACTAGGTCAATCCCTTCGCCTTGTACTGTTTCTCTGAGGGTGGATCGTCTAACCTAGGCCAAGTACCATTTTGACCAAAACCAGTGTTTAGTTATGGCGGCAGAGAAAGGTGCCTATGTCTTCTCAAATTATCAGATGACAAGCTTCTCTCTGGTTGGGACATATTCAGTTCTCATCATAGGCTTTCTCATGAAACCCAACCCACAAGGTTGGTGCAGCGGGAGACCCAGGCACGTTACAGGTCTTTTTAGATCTGGTGCCCAGATATCATTATGTTCACCCTAGTTTTTAGTCCATAAACTTTAATGAAGCCTTCTCTCAAGAAAATAAAGACTTAAAGACAGTTCAGAGATGCAGTATCTGGAATTATAACAGCAAATATGTATTTAATAATGCGGTTAATCAAATGGGGCCTGGATTTACCTGTATTCTCTCATATGATAAAATGGAAGAATAAGCTGGGTATATCTGACCCACCTAAAACGCCTAGATTGTCATGAAGTGTAGCTTAACCTAATTCTAACTTAAATAAAGCCAACAGCTTACCTTTCCAGAATGAGGACATGTTTTTCCGCAGGACTCAACAAGAATGGAGTTACTCTTGAAGAAAGCGTGACAGGTTTAGAGCTCATACAAGGTATTTCTGAGAACTGCCTGGGAGGCACGGTCTAGGCCCAGGTGTCTAGGCCCAGCGCTGGTGTGTGGAAGGCGTTTAAAGACAGCTTGGATGAGGTCACCGAGTCAGGTGGGGACAGAGGCAAAGGGGCACAGGTCAGAGCACCAGGGGGCTCCAGGAGCGGTACATGCAGGGCTGACAAAGGGAGGACCAGGAAGCTTCTCAGGGGGTCATTTAAGGCACCAGACTGGGTTTCTTTTTCTTTTCTTTCTTTCTTTTTTTTTTTAAAAGATTTTATTTATTTGACAGAGAGAAACACAGCTGGAGAGGGAGCACAAACAGGGCGAGTGAGAGAGGGAGAAGCAGGTTTCCTGCTGAGCAGGGACCCCGATGTGGACTTGATCCCGGGGCTCCGGGACCATGACCTAGGCTGAAGGCAGACATTTAACGACTGAGCCACCCAGGTGCCTCCAGATTGGGTTTCTGAAATGGAAAGATGGCAAAGGAAAGAGGGAGAAGGGAAACAGATATGTACCAGGGATTGGCAAGCTCTCTCTTTTGGGCTAGTTTTTAACTCTGCATCCATCTTTCTCGGCCTGAGTAGTGAGGCACATCCTACCTACATTTCTCTCTGGTGATGTCTTGTAAAATTTGAGACAGAATTTCCATCATTTTGTAGTCCTAGAGTGACAGAATCCAAAGCCCTTACAAATGGTGAGCTTCCTGGAACCAAGAGAGGTGCAAGCAACTGACCTAACTCTGAGCCCCATCCAACCACCAGATAACACTCAGGTAATTTCTGGCTCAAGTTCTGTTCATTATCAATGGGTTAGAACTGCAACATTCATGAAAACGTAAGACCACAGGTTAGTAGTAGCAGCCTCCCAGAACCACAAACTTCAGCTCTAACTAAACAAGGGACTCCTAGGTAGACATTCAGAATGTAATGTATCAATATGCTCTTTCCGGTAGAGTTGGGCTTGTGGCAGGCAGCCGTGCTGGGGTGTGGATGGATAAGAACGGAGCGTCCACCAAGCTGTTAAAAGTGGGTTACATGGTATGACCCTTCTTGATACTGAGACTGGACAGTGACTTCTGGAAAACTTGGGAACAGGAGAATAGGTTCTTGAAGGAGTGGCGGGGGTCAGGATGGGAAACAAAGTGGACAGTAAAGCAGGCTGGGGAGGCACACAGCAGTCCACATCCTTTCTCCGCAGCGGCTGCTTTCTCCCTGGCACTCCTGGGACAGGCCCCGCACATCTGCATTTCTCCATCTTCCTGATACCCTCCCTGCCGGCCCCTCAGTCCTGCTCTTTCTCATTTCCCCTTTCAGAACTGGACTTTAGGATAAGGCAGAGGCCTATCCCTTGAATGTGGTCCCCCACTCACTCTTTGCTGAACAGTGCAATCCCCTGTAGTTGCCTTTGTCTCCTGTGCCTGGAGAAAGACACATAAACACGCTCTGTGGAAAGGATTTTACAGCTCACCACTCTGCGCAGACAGAAGAGGAAAAAATGACATAGAGGAAGTTAAGTAAATGGCTTCTGGAGTGTGGTTTCAGGTGCACTTCTGGGCTGGTAACTACAAAGTCCCCTTGGACTTCCTTCCATTTTTATTTTATTTATTTTTTAAGATTTTATTTACTTGACAGAGAGAAACACAGCGAGAGAGGGAACACAAGCAGGCAGACTGAGAGAGGGAGAAGCAGGTTTCCCGCCCAGCAGGGAGCCCGATGTGGGGCTCGATCCTGGGTCTCCAGGATCATGACCTGAGCCGAAGGCAGTTGCTTAACCAACTGAGCCACCCAGGTGCCCCAATTTTATTTTATTTTTAAATATTTTATTTATTTTTTTTGACAGAGAGAAACACAGAGAGAGGGAACACAAGCAGGGGGAGTGAGAGAGGGAGAAGCAGGCTTCCCACCAAGCAGGGAGCCCAATGTGGGGCCCGATCCTGGGTCTCCAGGATCATGACCTGAGCTGAAGGCAGTTGCTTAACCAACTGAGCCACCCAGGCGCCCCTCTATTTTTATTTTTGAAGCTCACTGGCTTTCCCCACCTGCTATCCCACCTCCTGAAAGGAATAAAGACAGCACAATATAGCAAAAAGAGCCCAGGCTTTAGACATTAAGACAATTTGTTCCTATTTATGCTAATGGGCAGGCTTCCTGGTCTCTTCTCAAAGACTTACTCTGATTCAGATCTCCCTGAAGGGAATATAAAGATAAAATGAGAAAACATGTTGCCTCCGGGATGATACTTGGCACTAAGAAGCAGTTCCTCTGAATGGTGACATCACTAGTGAACTCCATTTTCCTGAGATACCTTTGACTACTTTGCCATTTGTTTCCAACTTGCTAAGGATTAGAACATCAGCAACAAGTCTAATGTTCCCTGAAGCCTGTTTTCTATACTTGCATGTAGTGTAATCTACGTATGTCTTTTTCTTCTTTCTTTGCTCATGTGGTTTGCAGGGCAGAGTCCATGAGAACACCATCTACCTACAGTATTTATTAAGTGCCCACTGAGGATGAGGCACAGTGCAGGGTACCGTCAGCAGCGCTGGACGTTATCAAACCATACACTCTCTTCAGGCTTCAAATATTAGGGATAGCTCAACATAAGAGGGCCTAATCCTTCAGCTGTGAACCCTGGCAATACTCTGCTTGGACTACATTTGACCACAAAGCTCTTTTCTTTTGAGTTCAGGGCCTTCTTCAATGCCCAGGGAGTGGAAGGCCATTTATAAACCATTCATGTGCCCTCAGCCACACAGTTAGCTCCTGGAAAAGGGATGGGAATCAAGGGGACCACACACTTGTAAAGATTTTTTGGATGACTTTCCTCCAAAGAACTCACAGTTCTCCCACATTTACAACATGAGGAGACAGAATTCTGTCTTCCCAGAAAGAACAAAGGTAAAGCAAATTTAAGGATGTGATCATTTTGGGGGCACCTGGGTAGCTCAGTCAGTTAAGCCTCTCACTCTTGATCACAGCTTGGCTCTTCATCTCAGGGTCATGAGTTCAAGCCCTGTGTTGGGCTCCACACTGGGTGTGAAGACTACTTAAAAAAAGAAAAAAGGGCATAATCACTTTTGATTCTTCTTGGCCACCTCAAAATTCACTAATTCTGTTCTGGTATCAACTAAGCAGGTATAATAATGATGGGCTGTTTAATTCTTGTCAAGCAGGATAAAAAAACCAAGAGTAACATGGCTTGCTGATGTGTTGCAGATAACAGTCCCCTTTCTCTAGGGTTGGGAGGAAGGTCCTGTCCTTGACCTTAGCTGGAAGCCACGGCAATCCCATATTTCACAAGTGCCATTTATGCAGCAGGCTTGCAAAGAGAAAGCTGCTGCCCACGCTGGTAGTTTTTCACCTTCGCATTAAAAACAGCAGCAACAACAAAACAATCCTCACACCCTGTAAAAAGCACACACACACAAATCAAAAAACCCTCTTCTGAGTAAACGGTAAAGATGGGCTCTCGGTCATTCCCTCCTGCTGCTATTGAAGTACGGCAAAAAGGAAAGTCTCTCTTGGGCACAGGAGATATGAGTGGAGTGTGTTGGTTAGAAAAGGGAGGAAAAAAATTGACATTTTTTGTCAGCTTGACACTGGCATGACAAACTGTGTGGGGGAGAGTCCCAGCTTGGAAGGCATGGCAACAGGGCCAACATTGATCTCAACAGAGAAACACTTCATGATAAACAGCATGGACGTGCCATATTCTTCCAATCCCTTATTCCTTTTATTGTCCCAGTCCACAAACCTTGACAACTCCAGTTATGGTATGAATGTCTTTCAGATATTTTTGTTATGGAAAATAGCACAACATTGTTTGGTTGGTACATCACCCATCCGAGGTGTCCAGACACTACTGTTCCTACATTCCTACTCACATATGCTCACATGGCTTTCTCCAGTTGAAAACCCGTCTTCTCCTTCAAAATAGGAGTGGCTTGTTTAATCAGTAATTTTTAATTCTGCAGGACATAAGGCTATAAAGAATGCTGGAGAACATTTAAGGCAAGCAGGTGGCTACAGATGGTCGTCTCAAGGGACAGTTATGTTGTCCCTTGCTTCAAGCAGCACTGTCTGCACCTGGGAGCTTATTAGGAATGCAGAACAGCAGGCTCCACTTTTAGACCTACTAATCAGAATTGCATTTTGACACTAATGTCAGTGATTCTGATACACCTTTAAGGAGCCGTGGCCTGTTTTTACACAGGTTTTAGTTTTGCTGATCCTTTTGATGCCTCTATTTGGGGGTGGGGGAGAATCAGACAATCTGGGTTCTTCAGAAGATCAAGTCTTGCTATTGGCAATTATAGGGAAGTCGACTACATTCATTATCCATTCTTTTACTCAATGCCCCTAAAATCATGACTCCATCTTGCTTCAAGTGGAAGGCGATCAACAGATTCAACAGCAAGACACCAAAAAGGTATGAAGAGAGTGAGGAGTCAGGAAGCGCTGGCAGTGAAGTCTACAACTGTTCATGTTTGTAAATCAAAGACTAAACTCAGTATCAAATTTAGCAAATATTGTTGAAGATGAGATGGCAGAAAGCACTTTTGTAAAGGATGCTGACACAGCTTCAGGACTGTATACAAGCTGCACTGAGCACACACCTGCCGGAGCACTGTGGCTGCCTGCCGATGCAAGAAGGACCCAGTTAGGCGGGGAGCTGCGTTTGCCTGATGCCATGTCACGCTGGGGCAGCTGCCAAGAGGAGATACTCAGACCTAAGGAAGAATGCTGAACTGACTGTCTAATGAAGACAAACCATCTTTTATTGTCTTGTTTGCTTATTCCAGGGTATACATATTTGGTCGCGTTAACCAAAGTGGCTGTAAAACAAACCCTGAGATGCCACCATCTCAAACACTGTCACAAAAGTTTGATCAGGGAGAAATGAAATCAATACTGCATCCTTACCACTCTGATCCTAAAGAATGCTTAATTCCTACTCCTACTTTTTCATTAGTTTCTTCACATTCAAAAACCTAAAGGTAGGGTGCCTGGGTGGCTCAGTTGGTTAAGCGACTGCCTTTGGCTCAGGTCATGATCCCGGAGACCGGGGATCGAACCTCGCATCGGGCCCCCTGCTTGGTGGGAGGCCTGCTTCTCCCTCTCTCAGTCCCCCTGCTTGGTGGGAGGCCTGCTTCTCCCTCTCAGTCCCCCTGCTTGTGTTCCCTCTCTCGCTGTGTTTCTCTCTGTCAAATAAATAAATAAATAAATCTTAAAAAACAAACAAACAAACAAAACAAAACCCTAAATGTGACCTCTGGAGGTAGAAATGCAAGTAAAATACTGATTGTGACTACATCTCCTAACACTGTATGTTGCAAATGTGACTTCCCTCCCATGTTTTCCAAGCTGTCTTCAGGATTCATCCACAGCTCCAGCTCTCAGTTTCTGTTATAGGGCCTACCGAGAGGGAACGTGCAGTGATGGCCACACGAGCAGCCCACCTAGAGCTTTCCTGGAGGGCAAGAATCCAGCCCAGGAAGGTAGAGCTGAAGGTCCACTGTGGGAGCTGCCCCAGTCGCCGCCAACCCTCCCCCCCCTTCCACATTTCCTCCAAGAGGGCTTACAGTGATTCCCGTGAGCACCTGGCCCTGTAGAGAGCTGCCAGAGGGTAGCCTGCTCTGGCACTGCTAGTATCTGTTTTCATTCCTAAGTCTTTCCTTATAGCAACTGGGCAGTGGGATACAACTTCACTAGAAGTCATTTGCCTTCTCCCGGGCTTCCCCAGCTCTGCTCTACTCGGGCTCGGAAGCAATTGTTCCATGTGCATGGAAGGCTGGACTTGGAAATACCCAGGGGAGTCATTTGCTAATACTCAAACTGATTCGTCTTTGGCTCAACTAGAAGCCCAATCACAACCGGACCTGCTTTTTATTGCTCTCCCAGCTCAATATCTGGCCCAGTAAAACTAACAAACAAAAAACCCACATCATTTATTTGTAACTGTTATGAACTGAATTGTGCCCCCTTCCCCTAAGTTCAGATGCTTAGGTCCTGGCCCACAGGACCTCAGAATGTGTATCTACCTGGAAATAAGGCTTTTAAAGAGGTGATAAGGTTGACAACAGACCCTAATCCAATCTGACTGGTGTCCTGAGAGGAAGAGGAGATTTGGACACACAGAGAGACACACCAGAGATGCATGTCCACGATGGAAAGGCCATTGGAATGAAACAGTAGGAAGGTGGCCACCTGCAAGCCAAGGAGAGAGGCCTTAGAAGAAATCAAACCTGCTGCCACCTTGATCTTGGACTTACAGACAGCAGAAAAATAAAAATAAATTGTGAAATGTGAAATAATCAGTTTCTGTTGTTTAAGCCACCCAGTCTGTGGCATTTGGCTACGGCAGCCCTAGCAAATAAAGGAGCCTTTGCTGTTAATCAAACACGAGATGGCAAAGATCCCCTCATGCTGCCCTCTGATCTCATATACGCTGGAGACTCAAGTCATGATTCTTGGGGGGACAGAGAGGAAAGAGACTGCAGGGTCTCAGAAAACCAAGAATGTTACCAATTTATTTCTGATCCAGATGAATGCATGGCTTCCTGAAAGTAGCTGCCTCTAAATATGTGTTTACTTGGGGGGAACATTAACTCTGTACTTATATCACTTAATTAATTACATTTTTATTTTATTTTTTAAAGATTTTATTTATTTATTTGACAGAAACACAGCTAGAGAGGGAACACAAGCCACAAGCAGGGGGAGTGAGAGAGGGATTAGCAGTCTTCCCGCTGAGCAGGGAGCCCGATGTGGGGCTGGATCCCGGGACTCCAGGATCATGACCTGAGCTAAAGGCAGTTGCTGAACGACTGAGCCACCCAGACGCCCCAATTAATTACATTTTTAAATAAGTAATTTCTATACCCAAACTCACGACCCTGAAATCAAGAGCTGGACGCTCTAACGACTGAGGTGGCCAGGTGCCCCGGCTACTTCTGTCTCCACTGATGGTGTCAAACACTCTCTCCCCACACAATGATCAAGCTGGACAGTTGTTTGCTCAATTCAGTAAAAGGGAGCAAAGTAACCAGCCTTAGAATAACCTCCCCCCAACCCCTAATAAGAGTGGAGTGCTTGCAATGCGAAGAGTTTATGCTACAGACCAACACCGACAGGAACGAGGCTCTGAATATATTTTCTGGGAATAAAGAGATTTTCTGGAAATAAAGAGAGGTCTTCAGAATTCACAAAACACATGTTGAATTAAATCTGCATCCATCTTCCTGCATCTACTCGCTGGTACCAACAACAAATAGTTAACGATATTTAGGTGGGATTCACTACATCTATTTCAACAAATATTTACCAAGCAAGCCAGACATTGTGTTAGGAAGTGGAAATAAAACCACAAATAAGACTCTGTCCCTACCTTTCAGGAGACTGTGATATTCAAGAACACAGCTGCCAAGCAAAATTGAGATTCAGTCTGCCCAAGGTTTTAAATTTAAGAGAAATCAGAGATCTGGAATTTTTCATGTTCGTTCGTTCGTTCGTTCGTTCATTCATTCATTCATTCATTCATTCAATTAATTTATTTGACAGAGAGAAACACAGCATTCATTCATTCATTCATTCATTCATTCATTCATTCAATTAATTTATTTGACAGAGAGAAACACAGCCAGAGAGGGAACATAAGCAGGGGGAGTGAGAGAGGGAGAAGCAGGCCCTCTGCCGAGCAGGGAGCCCGATGTGGGACTCGATCCCCGGTCTCTGGGATCATGACCTGAGCCGAAGGCAGTCGCCCAACCAACTGAGCCACCCAGGCGCCCCTGAGGGATCTGGAGTTTTACACAAAATCTGATTTTATATCAGTAGCTAACTAAAAACTAGTTCGTAATGTTAGCGAGGACTACACAAGCATGGCTACGAGCTGTTATCTGGCAGGTGTGTGTGTCTACAGCTTCTTGATTTGCAAGTCATGGGTCAGGCCCAGGACTTGGGTATAGCTGGCAACAATTACAGGCATCAAGGAAACATTCGTCCGCTGAACTGCTATACTTGCTAGCCGGTCCCCCTTTGTTTTGACCACTCTCAGACCACTTCTGAAAAGGTATCACACATAGTTTTGCTTAACTACTGAGTGAGGAAGGGGCCAGAGGCCTGGAGCTCTAGAAGCCACTGTGGGTTCTCCCTAGGTGATATGAAGGAATAGCAAGGCTGACCTGGCATTATAGGGCAGCTGGGAGGGAGGAGACTTGGGGATGGAGTGCAGGAGGCCAGGGCTTCGGTCCTGCGGGAGACTTCGCTAGGTGGAACAGGAAGATGGAAGGTTCTGAAGAATCTCTTCCATCTAGCTAAAGAGAAAAAAAACCAACAACCCTAAGAAACCGCAGCCTATGAGAAAAATCTGCTGGCCCAGGACTCTCAGGGAAGACTGTTTAAAGAGGTGCTGATGCTCACTCATTTGCAGGAGCACAAAGAGGGGAGCCTTTAACGCAATATGATGCAGAACGGTTAGTGCTTCAGTTATAACATGGCAGAGTCCCACAATTTAACTGAAAGCTTCACTTTTTCATTTTTTATTTTGAGGTAACAGTGTGGAAAGCAGCGACTGCTCTGAACACTAAGATGAGGTGCCATTTAATCGGAGCCTGTTATGAGCAAGTTACTGCACTGGGTGCCTCCCCTCCACCGTCTCAGATGCCAGGGCTGTCGTGGGCCCGCATGGGAGGCTCCAGTTGCAGAGATGCTTTCCCGGACTGTGTCTCAGTGCCCGAGAAGAGGCAGAGGCACACAGATCCTGCAGCTCACAGCACCACCTCTATCGAGTTCTGGTTCCAAAGAAATTCCCTTTTTCCTAGACCCTCTACCTGAGAAGTTTACGTAAACTTTAACACAAAACAAAGCTGGCAGTCAAAGTGTTGACGGCAGGTGTAAAAAACAAGACAAGCCTGGGTGAGCCCACCCGCAACAGAGCCTGTGAACTGCTTCCCGTGGAAAGAAATGGTGCGATGTGCTCCAGAGCCACTGCTCCAGTGGAGGCTGCCTGGCGGTGTGGCTCCCACAGCTGCAATGGTGCTCCTGGGACACCCTGAGAGGGCACAGGAGAGGGAGAGACACACCTGGAAAGAGTAGCCCTGAGCCGGAAAAAGCTCATCCAATCTAAGACCTTATTTTTATGGAAGAAACAGCACTTTAGGCCTAACAACTGAAAACAAAAACAAAAACAAAGGACTCACAAACACACAGGAGAGTATGAGAACCATGAGGTACAGAAAAACCATTGGCCTTCCTTAGGTCTCAGGCTCAAAGCACTTCCCCTCTAGCCATTGTCCGATGCTGTGATTTCAAGATTGACCTTGGGCCCAGGACCAGGTGTGTGTCCAGCTGGGCTGCTGCCACAGGACTGGAGACTGTAGGACACAATCTCACCAAGGTCCCTATTTCCAGTGGGCAGGAGTTTTTGCTTCTTCTTTTTTTAGGAAAAGATTTTATCTGGGGTACCTGAGTGGCTTAGTTGGTTAAGCGCCTACCTTCCGCTCAGGTCATGATCCCAGAGTCCTGGGATTGAGTTCCACCTCAGGATCCCTGCTCTACGGGGTAGGGAGTCTGTTTCTGCCTCTGGCTTCTCCTACCCCACCCCCTTGCTCATGCACTGTCTCTCTCAAATAAATAAAATCTTTAAAAAAAGTAAACATTTTTGGGGTGCCTGGATGACTCAGTCGTTAAGCTTCTGCCTCTCAGATCATGATCCTGGAGTCCAGGGATCGAGCCCCGCATCGGGCTCCCTGCTCCATGGGAGGCCTGTTTCTCCCTCTCTCACTCCCCCTGCTTGTGTCCCCTCTCTGTGTTTCTCTCTGTTAAATAAATAAATAAAATCTTAAAAAAAAAAAAGTAAAGGTTTTGTTTGTCAGAAAGATTTTATTTGTCCCCAATGAGCAAGGAGCCTGATGTGAACTCAATCCCAGGACCCTAGGATCATGACAGGAGCTAAAGACAGACACTTAACCAACTGAACCACTCAGGTATCCTGGGGGTATTACTTATTTTTAAAAAGATTTTATTTATTTATTTGACAGAGAGAGAGAACACAAGTAGGCAGGAGGAAGCAGGCTCCGTGCTGAGCAGAGAGCCCAACATGGGCCTCGATCCCAGGACCCTGAGATCATAACCTGAGCCGAAGGCAGAGGTTTTAACCCACTGAGCCACCCAGGCGCCCAGGTATTACTTCTTAAAGGACAAATCAAATGAAGCTGCATTAAATGACCTTAAATTTTTTTTTTTTTAATTTCAGAGAGAGAAACACAGCTAGAGAGAACAAGAGTAGGGGAAATGAGAGAGTGAGAAGCAGGCTACCCGCTGAGCAAGGAGCCCAATACAGGGCTCAACCCCAGGACTCTGGGGAGGGGAGGTAGAGGGACAGAGGGAGAAGCAGGCTCCCTGATGAGCAGGGAGCTCGATGCAACTGGATCTCAGGACCCTGGGATCATGACTCAAGCCGAAGGCAGACACTTAACCAACTGAGCACCCAGTTTAAATGACCTTAAGAAGAAACCTAACCAGAGGCCCAATTTAAGTAAAGTACCCCTACAGAATCTAAATGTGCACAGCCTCCGCACCCACTTTTTTTTTTTTTTAAGGTTTTATTTATTTATTTTTACAAAGAGGGAGAGATCACAAGTAGGCAGAGAGGCAGGCAGAGAGAGAGGAGGAAGCAGGTTCCCCACTGGGCAGAGAGAGAGCCCGATGTGGGCCTTGATCCCAGGACCCTGAGATCATGACCTGAGTCGTAAGCAGAGGCTTTAACCCACTGAGCCACCCAGGTGCCCCACACCCAACATTTTAACAGCACTCCTGCAGAGCTTATAAGGCGTGGAAAGCTGAAAAACACAAAGATTTTACTTTGTATCATTTCTAAACTGTCAGGGTGTTCACTTCAGAGCAAGTACATATTAGAGACTGTTAAGTATACATTTCTCCTAATCATTTCCCCCTGCCTCGAAACTATGCGCTCTACTTGCTGTATATGCGGCAATGCCTGCAATGTTCACTAAAGGTGCGCAGGAGAGAAGTTGTACCCATTGTAGGACATGATTGCTAAGGATATAACCATTCTTTTGGCTTTCTTTCCATATCTCCAAGCTTTCTACTATAAAGGAAAAAAAAATGTAAAAAAAAAAAAGAAAAAGAAAAGAAAAAGAAGATGTAGACCACGATGGAAAGGTCCATATACAATGTTTAGTAGTGGTAATAACAAACCCTTATAAAGGCATTGTTCTAAGCACCTACAGCCAGGATCCTCCAGAGTGGAAAGAAATTATTAAGAACCAGTCTGGAGGGACGCCTGGGTGGCTCAGTTGGTTAAGCAACTGTCTTCGGCTCAGGTCATGATCCCGGAGACCCGGGATCAAGTCCCATATCGGGCTTCCTGCTTGGCGGGAAGTCTGCTTCTCCCTCTCTCACTACCCATGCTTGTGTTCCCTCTCTCGCTGTGTTTCTCTCTATCAAATAAATAAAATCTTTAAAAAAAAAAAACAAAAAATGAACCAGTCTGGAATCTGGCCATTCAATTGCTAATACTGAGAGTTAGGAGCCAAACAGCGAATCCCACTCTGGGCCTGTCCCTCATTACTTCACTAGCATTTACTGTCCACAGTCCTGGGACAGCTGCTCAGAACATTCCAGGAAAGAATCTGCCCAGCGGAAGAGTCATACACACAGAGGCCATTAGGGTTACTGAATCAGAAACCCAGTAAAAATCAGGGCAAGGGGATACTAGAATGTGAAGGAGTTGGACAATTAATTTCCTGTTTCCTTCCTGGTTCCTGCAGAAGCCAGTGGGTTACTCCTTTACATACAAAGGCTCACAATCTCACATCCTACTCTCAAAGCAATACCATACAGGATTATCAGGTCACAGATTCTGCACTGTTCTTCTGTAATTGTTAATTTCTACCTTCCCTTTGATTCCTGTCTTGATTCTGGAGATGCCAGGGTTTCCTTCTAGTTCAGAAATGAGCACTCCAGTGCAGGCTTGCCTAAATGCATCCTTACTGAGCTAAAGGGCGATGGCTGGGAAACTGGCAAGCATTCAGCCCAGGCCAAAATCTAGGCTTTTTTTGTGAGGCTCTGGGGCCCTCTGCTGGCCGTGTGCTGTAGTGTTAGCGCCTTACTAGACCAATAAGACAATCACCCTCAGAAACCTACAACCCATGTCCGATATATGGACAAGGCTTTCAACTCACTTAAAATAGCCACGTGCAGAGAAACACAATACAGCTTTATGTCATCTGAGCTCCTGCAATGTAAATACTTTATCCACATCTCATGAATAGGATCTGCAGAACTTGTGACAAGTCTCAGGAAGGAACAGTCAACAGTCTGCCCAAGATAATCCTCTGATCAACATCACAGCCTCGCCAAGTACATACCATTAATCTTGTCGCACAGACAAGTGGGATTCAGACAAATGAATGTGACAGGGCTCTCCACATAAACAGTGGTCCAGAATGCTGGGTAGATCTGGGCACTTTGCCTCAACACTCCCAGCTCTTCAGTTTCCAAATCTATAAAAGGGGATGTAGGGCGCCTGGGTGGCTCAGTGGGTTAAAGCCTCTGCCTTCGGCTCAGGTCATCATCTCAGGGTCCTGGGATCGAGGCCTGGATCGGGCTCTCTGCTCAGCAGGGAGCCTGCTTCCTCCTTTCTCTCTCTGTCAAATAAATAAATAAAATCTTTAAAAAAAAGGGGGGGATGTAACAGGGCTAGGGGATCGAATGAGACAAACCATTTCCAGCTGCAGGTACAGCGTGGCAGCACACAACAGTGACTGTAAATGGAAGGGGGTTGCTGCTCTGTGTCGGCCACCCTGACTGCTCACCCTCTTGCCCTTCCAGTGCAGTGCAGGACACCCTACCCTAGCGGCATCTCCAGCAGTCAGGATGGAGAGGCCCCTCACAGGAGGTGACACCTATTTCTGGACACCAGCTCACCAAGTGAGAGCTGGCTTCACTCACTTAAAAAGCAGAAGGAAACGGAGAGCTGACAGAGCACTGAGAGTGATGAAGGACCGGACAGCAGGTCCGCAGAGACAGCCGAGGAGGCCGCACGCTGCGATGGAGCGAGGTGTGAGCACCTGGGATGCGGGTGGCATCGGCAGTTTACCAGCTGCTTTACAATAACCCCACGCACACAGGGACTGGAAATGGCCCTGAGCAGAGCAACAGGGAAATGTATGGGAGCCCCGAATACAGGATATAGAAAAGACCTCTGAGTAAGGCTGCCCGGTCTAAGAAGAGGAGCTCAGACATGCAGCAGGATGAATGATGACAGCCAGCATGGGCTGAATGCTTATGGACTGAGCACCTTACCGTAAGTCATTTGGTCCTGGTAACAAACCTCACTCCACGGGTGCTATTCTCCTCCCTGTTCTGCCAGACAGGAAACTACAGCACAGGGTGACGCCAGTGGCGGAAGGCCACACAGCTACTCAGATGGGCCTGGCCTCAACGCGAGCAGAGCTGCTCCAGCCGGGCTCGCCAATAGCACCAGGCTGACAGCCTGCTCTGCCACCACCTAGGGACTCTGGGCCAATCTCTTAGGCCCAGAACTGAGCTGCACAGGGAACACTTGCCTGGCTCACCTCCAAGGGACAGGCTGTGAAGACACCAGGGGAAGTTGGCTGAGGCCTTCTGACAGCGGGAAAGCTGATGGGAGAGCCCCTCAGTAGTCCTCCCTGCTGATGTTTCTGGGAGCTGACGTCTGCACCACACAATCAGTTATTTGACAAGGCCCAAGCTCTAGGTACTGTGGCAATGGATCACAAAATCAATCCACTGAAATCAAGCAAGTGAAAGAACATTCCTGCCATGGAATCCGCCAGTGGAATGTGCTGTTGCAAGATGCAAAGTGGGTACCTGGGTGGCTCAGCGGGTTAAAGCCTCTGCTTTTGGCTCAGGTTATGATCTCAGGGTCCTGGGATCAAGGCCTGCATCGGGCTCTCTGTTTAGCAGGGAGCCTGCCTCCTCCTCTCTCTCTGCCTGCTTGTGATCTCTCTCTCTGTCAAAAAAATAAATAAAATCTTAAAAACAAAACAAAACAAAAAAACAAGCAAAGCAAAGCACCGAGAGAAGGAGAATATTTGTGTGTGTGCGCATTGAAGTCCTCATCTTCTGGGAACAGCCAGAGAAGCATCTTTAAAATATTTTATTTATTTATTTATTTGAGAGAGAGAGAGAGAGAGAGAGAGAGAGACAGAGATAGAGAGAGAGATAGATCACAAGTAGGCAGAGAGGCAAGCAGAGAGAGAGGAGGAGGAAGCAGGCTCCCTGCCGAGCAGAGGGCCCGATGTGGGACTCAATCCCAGGACCTTGAGGTCATGACCTGAGCTGAAGGCAGAGGCTTTAACCCACTGAGCCACCCAGGCGCCCAAGAAGCATCTTTAGAACTGGCCCTGGGGGGGTGGGGAACTGGGGGCTCAGGTCTTGATATCAGGGTCATGAGTTTAAGACCTGCACTGGGCTCCATACTGGGGGTGGAGCCTACTTAAAAAACAAAAAACAAAACAAAAAACAACTGGCCCAGGAAGAGCTAGAGTATCACAAAGGATCCAGAGCTAGCCCCCATCACACTCTGATAAAGCCAGCTGTTCCCCACCAGTTCCACAGGCCAGCCCGCCCATGTCTGCCTTTCTGCTGGTGACAGATGGTCCTGCGGTGAGGGGGGCAGTGTTGGCTGCACGAGGTGCATATTCTATCTTCATGCCATGAGCTGCCCTCACTGCTCTCCCTGCCTCCAACCTCTTCTCACCTCCAGATCTTCCTTCCAACTGCTCTCAGAATATTCTTCAGACACACTGAATGTGATCATGCTGCGTCCATTTCTCACCCTGGATGAACTTCCCACAGGGACTGTCCCTCTCCCAGCCACGTCATCTCTCCACCCACCCTTGGAAACACTTTCAAAATGCTGCATCCTTTACTGGGAGCCTCTCCTGCTCCTCTGCCCCAGCCCTACAGTAGCCTTCAAGGTCCAGTCCTGGAGCTGCTTCTCCATGATATCCGACTCTCCCAGGCAAAATCAGTCAGCCCCTGCCCCTTAGCCCTCCCCACTGGGCCCAGGCTCTCACGGCTCCCCTAAGCAGCAGGCTCACACAATTCTGAAATACGATCCCGGATCCCTTGGTCTCACAAAGCTGTTCTTAGTCTCCCCTGTATCACTAAAGGACACTACCACCCATTAGCTAGTCCTTCCAGCTCTACCTTAGGTCTCCCCACTCTTGTCTGTGTGCAGAAACCACCACCATTTCTGGCCAAGACCACAGAAGGAGTTTAGATTTTGATTCTCAATATCCATGCAGGGCCCGTCACCATATCTCTAATAGATTCTACGCTTCTGGGAGGAAAACCACTAGCCCTTTTCCAGTGCACATCTCTTCCTAGCTTATTCCAAGGGTTTTCTCAAAGCCTCACCGGTCAGACAAGACCCTCTGTATCAAGGGCACGCGTCCCCCTCCTTCCTAAGTCTACCAACTGACCACATCATGAATGTTTCCCTGTCCACATTACTTAGGTAGAGTTAACAACAAATCTTCTAACTCAACTTGGGACAGCTGTATCTGGCAAGCTGGCCCAAGCCTCACCGGTCACAACTTCCACATGCCATGGACAGCAATGGCCCACCTGAGCGCATTATGCACAGGCCCCGGCATCCAATCAAGTGCCACACTAAAGTTCTGAGTTCACAAATGGGAAACACTTCCAGAATGGGAAGGGAAAAGACCAAACTCAAAAGCAAGTTCAGAGCCAAGACAGTGGCCTCAAAGGGTGCACGCAGGATCTTCTAAAGAATGCTACACAAAGGCGACTGAAGGTGATAAACTCCCCAAACCGTCCTCAACCTTGAGGGAACATGTTCATGCTCTCAAGACACAGCTTCACATCTCACTGATATGAAGAATTTAAGAAACAAGACAGAGGATCATAGGGCAAGAGAGGGAAAAATGAAAAGACGAGACCAGAAAGGGACTCTTAATCTCAGGAAAGAAACTGAGGGTTGCTGGAGGGGAAGGAGGTGGGAGGGTTGAGGTGGCTGGATGATGGACACTGGGGAGGCTATGTGCTGTGCTGAATGCGGTGAATTGTATAAGATTGATGAATCACAGACCTGTACCCCTGAAACAAATAATACATTCTATGTTAATTTAAAAAAACCACACACACAGCTTCATGGGCAAATCTGTCTGTTCGGTTCTCCCACTGTTTCTACCCCCAGCAGCTCTCTCCTCACAGCAGGGTCTGTCAAGAGATGCCTGCACTTATAGACAGCACGCCTGTCCCCTTGGAGGCCACCCGAGAACAGAGGAGGTGCCATGCTGCCGGGACACGCCATGCAGGGTTTCCCCTTTCTAAACTGCAAAGTTGGTAGATTCTATACCTCAGGGCTGGCCCACACTGGCTTTTGCTTAAAGGTGGACTCTAAAAATCCCTAGGAAATACTTCAAAAGCTACTTCCACAAAGTAGCCCTTCCCAATTGTCAGAGTCCCTCTAGAAGGGCAGCCAGTTTCTAAACTGCAGAACAGAGTAGGACTCTTTTCCTTTTAACATAAGCAGCATGTACTGAAGGAAAGAGAACTATGGTCAACTTTTGAAAAGAATATTCGAAGTCTCAAGAAAATGGATTTTCTTTGACCCAGGAGTTCTACTAGGGATCTCCCTAAGGAAGAATATTAAAGAAGAGGCTTTATGTACAAAGCCATATACTGCCTTATTTGCAGTAGCAAAAGCAGAAAACATTTTCTACCTTGGACTCTGGGCACATGTAACTCAACCAAAGCAGATCTGATCTGTCTGACACAGGTTTACAAATCATTTAAGAACGCAGCAGGTGCTTCTGTCAGGCTAAAAAAAAAAAAAAAAAAAAAAGCTGGGCCTGGGGTTGACAAGATATTTACAGAATGATTACAATCATGTGGCAAAAAGCAAATGTGAGACCACAAGCTGAAGATACAGTATCACGTTAGGAAGAGAGGGATAGGGACCAGAGGGATCTGTGTGAGGCTGGCCAAGTCCGACTGCCTCTGCTTCCTTGTCCATAAAAGTGGGGAAAGCAAGTACCTGGCAGGATCTCCGCAAAGATGACTGAGAAACGGGGTGCACCCCATAAAGGACAGCTGCTCTTTTCACACAGTGATGAGAGGGACAGCTGGTGCCTCCCATATCCCTTACCACACGAAGGTAGAAGCAACATTATCTCCTTGCTCTGTGAGAAGTAACTTGGCCACAGGTTCACGGTCATCATAATCTTTTTTTTTTAAGATTTAAAAAAAATTATTTTATTTATTTATTTGACAGAGAGATATCACAAGTAGGCAGAGAGGCAGGCAGAGAGAGAGGAGGAAGCAGGCTCCCTGCTGAGCAGAGAGCCCGATGCAGACCTTGATCCCAGGACCCTGAGATCATGACCTGAGATGAAGGCAGAGGCTTTAACTCACTGAGCCACCCAGGCGCCCATTTAAGGATTTATTTATTAACTTGGGAGAGGAAAAAAGCACACATGCAAGTGGGAAAGGGGAGAGGGAGAGGGAGAGGGAGAGACAGTCTTAAGCACTCCATGTTGAGCATGGAGCCTGACTTGGGGCTCAATCTCAGGACCCTGAGATCATGACCTGAGCAGAAACCAAGAGTTGGACGCTTAACTGACTGCATCACCTAGGCACCCCACAGGCCTCATTATCTTAACTATGTCACTAGAACCTTCTAAAGAGATGTGCTGGCCTCAATCCTGGCTCTGCTGTCTATGGACGTGTGTATACTTAACCTCTGAGCCAGGGAGAGGCCACTTTTAGGCAATAGGCTTGAACAATGGAAACATAAGTAAAGCACAAGGGCCCACAGCGACCATGGGGCTGCATGCAAACAGTCCTATCAGGGGACCCACCTTGAAAGAGCCACAGGCCCTAACTCACCAATGGGCCACTTGCAGACGGGCATAGGTACCACAAAAGGGCAATTCCATATGTTCCCATACCTCCTCCCTCCCCGCTTAACTCTAGCCCCTTGCCACCATGGCCTAGCAGACAGCCTCCCCTCTGCTGTCCTGTCTGCTGCTCCCTTGTCATGTATTCAGTGAACATCTATGCCTTTTGTTCTGCCTCAGGGGAATCCCACCACTCGTGCCAGCAGCCCGCATCTGATCACGTCACCCCACAAGCCCCAGCATCCCCATCTGGTAAAATGGGAGTAACGACAACTCTTTCAGAGTTACTCTGAAGCCTGGGAATAGTTCTTAAAGAGCTTAAAACAGCAGCAGATAATCAATGAACTGTGAAGTTATTGTGGAGGGATGTGAGGTATAGGACAGAGCAGGGAAATTTTTAAGGAAAAATAATAACATTATGATATGACAAATTATATACGGTGAGAAGGCTGGCTGTGGTTGAGTCAAAGACTAGATAAAAGCAGACAGTGACGTGTGAAGAACAAGGGGCAGAAAAGTAATTCAGCCTGGCTGGTATTTGACACTGACTTGTGGTGGCTGAACATGGGGTTACACTAGCTGGCCTTTCTAAGCTGTGCCTGTACATTAAAAAGCAAAAGCAAGGGGGCCTGGGTGGCTCAATGGGTTAAAGCCTCTGCCTTCGGCTCAGGTCATGATCTTATGGTCCTGGGATCAAGGCCTGCATTGGGCTCTCTTCTCAGCGGGGAGCCTGCTTCCTCCTCTCTCTCTGCCTACTTGTGATCTCTGTCAAATAAATAAATAAAATCTAAAAAAAAAAAAAAAAAAAAAAAGCTTTAAAAACAAAGCAAAAGCAAAAACAAAAACAAAGAAAACCATCCTGATGTTTAAACTACTGCCTGTTATGCCTGACCTGCTACAGGAAGCCTCAGCCACCACTCCTGGAGTGTGACGCTCCTGGGGTTTCTAGAAGGCAAGCCTGGCTTATGTCAGTGGCAGCAAACATCATCCCAAGGAGCTGTGTTATGTTCTGGGGTCTGCTCAAGTCCCGGGTGTCTGTGCCCTGGCGGCCCAGCAGAGGGGAACAGGGCAGCCTCTACTAGTATCTTAGTAACTATTCCAATGGGCTCCCAAACAGCATCTGCTCAAAGCACAAAACCTTAGCATTTGCAAGGTTCTTTCCTGTACCAGGAAGGAAATGTGAATTCCTGCTGGGGCAGTCTGCTGCTGCTCCCCAATCCCAGGCTCCAGGCTGTGCAGGGAAGGGCCATAGTTTGATACCCTGTCCCCCAGCTCAGGCTGAGCACAAGCACCTGGCCCTGTTGCTGAGGAGCGGCACACCAGAGGGAAGCCAGCTTCTGCGCGCTATACCTGTGCACCCCCTCAACCCTGCCACCTTTGTTACCGGTTGCTCATTCCACACTCTGCCTCTTACAGGGAGCCAGGCCACAGCAGAAAAAGAGTGAGCTTCAGTCACTGGCCTTGGGCTGCCGGAACCTGGGAAGCTCCCCGTAGCTGTCATCCACCATGGATGTGGACACAAGGGTGCCTCTGCTGGTGGGGGCAGCCTGAGTGGAAAGAACACAACTGTCTTGAACAAAGACACCTCTTTCTCTTTGCTCCACAGGCTTTTGGACCTGCTCTGCCTTCACAACTAGATAGATAATTGCGAACAATGTTAGGAGAAAAGACTTCCATTGGCCCCTATCTGGGGACCAAGCTATTCTGGGGCCTGTGCCTATTCCTCCACTTCACACAGGCCAGCAGGGTTGAAGGGACCCAAGATGCAAGACAGGACTTTTAAGTCTTTGGAAGAGCAGGGCTGTAGAAATTGTTCTGTTGTTTTATTGTCCTGGATGCCAAAGGATGCACACTAAACACTGCTACTTTGAAAATACAGCAAGCTATAAGATAAACTCTGTAGGGGCTACTTCTACTACCTTTCCCTTTCTTTCCCCCAACAGAAAAGACAAAGTGATGAGCTGAAAATGAACTGGAAGGGGCTTGGCGGGTAGGGAAGCATGCCTGAGTCCCTCTCCTCTCACAGACACATCCAAACAGCAAGTCAACATGGCTGAGCTCAGGGGTAATTAAATCAAATTAATCTTGGGAAAAAGAGCTTTAAATATTCAAAGCCCCATTAATCCTCATGCCTTGTAATTAAATATATACGTTAAGAAGACTTGGACAAAAGTAAAACATTTTCTGAATGTGAATTCTTTAGATTCATAGCATCATATTGCGTTTTAAGTACTGATCTTGCAGAAAACTATGTAAAAAATTCAGTGACAGGGGCGCCTGGGTGGCTCAGTTGGTTGAGTGACTGCCTTCGGCTCAGGGCTCAGGTCATGATCCCGGAGACCGGGGATCGAGTCCCAAGTTGGGTTCCCCGCTCGGCAGGAGGCCTGCTTCTCCCTCTTCTCACTCCCCCTGCTTGTGTTCCCTCTCTGGCTGTGTTTCTCTCTGTCAAATAAAATCAATCTTAAAAAAAAAAAAATTCAGTGACATACACGTGGAAGAAAGAATGTAACTAGAAACTCAGGTTATCCTGAGCTTTAGAAAAAAAGAGCCTTGATAAACATCTTCACTGTTTTCAGGCTCCACACCATTTGCCCACTGATAATCCCCACTTAGTTTTTTTTTGCTTTTTTTTTTTTTTGATCCCGGGTCTCTGGGATCATGACCCGAGCCGAAGGCAGTCGCCGAACCAACTGAGCCATCCAGGTGCCCCAATCCCCACTTAGTTTTAACTCTCCCAGTCCTCACCCCTTTGGGTCTTGACAGGGTGCACCCCCTGCCCCAAGTCTTGTAAAAGTTCTTTGCTTCTGTTGTCCTGGGATCCTCTCCCCTATTTTATTTTCTTGTTAAAACACATCAATTTGTTGGGACTACAGTGCTCAGTAAAGTCCTTGAACATAAAAAAAAAAAAAAAAACAAAAAAAAACAAAAAAAAACAAAAAAACATCAATTTGTGTCATCTTCCAGGGATAACCTTCTCTTTGATAATCAACCACTGAAGAGATCATGATCACCCCAACCTATTGTGTGTCTTGGAGGGAAGATACCCAATTTCTGAGTATGAAAGGTGGCACCTAAGAACCTTACCAACATGCCTTTCTTCAATCCTCAGACACCCCAGTGGGATAGACAGATATCATACCCATTCTACAGATGAGGAAACTAAGTTACAAGAGAATGGAGAATTTGCCTAGATTGCATAGGTTATGCCCAGAATTTTTCCTGTAATTCCATAATTAGCAGCCTATCATCCTGTTGTTTCCTCTGTTTTCTAGCAGGAAAAAAGCAGCTGTTCTGTTAAGTTTACTATATTGGAAGGAAGGTACGAGGCTTTTGGAAATGAAACCAGAGAGGTGACTCAAGCAGTAAATACACATTAGAGGAATGGGTGCATCCAATCAGCAAAGTCTCTGTTTTCTGTGTATAGACTCTGTTCCCTAATTGAGAAAACATACAACACAGATTTTAGCATCAAAACTTCCTGCTATGTGAATCTCACTTCTGCACAATTACAAATACAGACCCTGACACAAGTCCAGGTCTAACAGATGGAGGGAGCTGTGCAGTTCAAATGAGTAAAATGGAACTTTACCATCGAAATTCCATGAAGCTCTGCCAAGCTTTTCTGGAACAGTCACAAGAGTATTCTTCTTCTTCTTTTTTTTTTTTTTTAAAGATTTTATTTATTTGACAGAGAGAAACACAGCCAGAGAAGGAACACAAGCAGGGGGAGTGAGAGAGGGAGAAGCAGGCTTCCCGCCGAGTAGGCAGCCCGATGTGGGACTCGATCCCGGGTCTCCGGGATCATGACCTGAGCTGAAGGCAGTCGCTTAACCAACTGAGCCACCCAGGCGCCCCACGAGAGTATTCTTAACAGAAGGCATTCTTGCTTCAAGTCCTGGATTCCTACTGCTGGGCAGTGAGGATACTAGGCTGTTATTCTGTTGTTAAAAGCACAGAACTGTGAAAAACTGAAAGGCATTTCTACCAATGATTTGTCTTCTTTCAATTATTTTACATTGAGAGCGCAAAAAGCTGTAAAAAGTAGACCGTAAATGAAGTAGGGTGAGAACTGTATGCAATACGAGACACTCACATATCCTAAAGCTACAAAGAAATGGAAGCAGGAGCTACTGACTGGTTCATTCCAGACAGACTGATTATCAGGGGGAGAAAGGATTTGGCTAAAACCCATTTTCTGTCTTGGAGTTGTTGGGTGTTTGGTTTTAATCTTTGTTGATACAGAGATTACTGGTGAGCGCAAGGACACCCATGTCCACACTACTAAGAAACACAAAAGGTATAAATGAAGACAGAGTGTACTCCTTTTGTTTTAAGCCTTCCTTTAGCAGTTTGTGTTTCATTCCAGAAAAAAATAATACACATACTTAACAGATAAACCATTTACATACTTATACAAGAGGAGTTAAACACACTGCACACACTTTACCTTGCTGTTTTCACTTGACAGGGCATTTCTTGGAGAGGTTTCCTGATCAGAATCTATATATCGATCTTATTTTTTTGGGATGGGTTATATAAAATTTTGTTGGTGACTCTAGCACTGAGTATTTCTCAGTTTATATATTTCATATTCTTTTTTAAAAGATTTATTTGAGAGAGAGAGAGAGAGAGAACGAGCAGGGGGAGCAGCAGGCAGAGGGAGAGGGAAAAGCAGATTCTCTGCTGAGCAGGGACCCCAACCTAGGGCTCAATCCCAGTACCCTGAGATTGTGACCTGAGCCTAAGGCAGAGGCTTAACTGACGGAGCCACTCAGATGCCCCTATTTCACAATCTTATTAAAAAAGGTTGTTTTTGATAAAGTATGACACGAGCCCCTAAATGACCATGGCTAACATTACTATATAGATCACTGTGCTTTCTAAAGTGAAATTTAACAGATTCTGACTCAAATGTTGATTAAGTGAGGAAACAGAGGAAACAAATTCAAAGAACTGATGAATAAAGGAAATAGCCCTTTTTCATCAAGTGGATCTGAAAAGCTCAGGGTAAGGAGAATTCTGTTGTGGCTCCATCCTTTGTGGAAGAACAGGAGGGGAAGGCGAGGAGACAGAAGTTCCCAGTATAGGGCTCGGCCGTGAGTGCGCATCTGCATCAGAGAGCCCACGCCCCGCAGTGCCGCCTTGGGATGCCTGCTCTTCCACACAGCCCGCTTCAAGCACCTCGTTAGTGTGTGACACATGGGAAAAAGCAACAGATTTACTTTCAGTCTTGAGTACTGTGACTCACCCCAATACTCTGTCGGCTACGGCCACATTTGTAGTATTTAAAAAAAAAAAAAAAAAAAAGGAAAAGAAGAAAAGAGAAAGTCAAAACATCTCACAACCGGTTGGCAGGGTACCTAGAAACCTACCTCCTCTCAAATCTACTGTCAGGTGATCAGTAATTCCTCTTCCATGAAGCCATTTTCAAGAAAAATCTAAGCTTTGTGTTGTTTCAAAATGGTCTTTTGTGCTTTTAAACATATAGAAAATACTATCTCAAAGTAGTTCTCCTTTCCTCCTGGACTTTCTATAAGCAACATTTCCACAGCATAAGAACTCTAGTTCAGGACTGTAATCCTATGAAAGTACACAAGTAAAATTATCTAAATATGCACAGTTCAAGAAGGTAGTGTGCGAAGGGGCAGATAAGTCTGTATTTTATTTTACTCACATTTTTTTAAAAAAATATTTTATTTATTTGACACAAAGAGAGAAACAGAGGGGCGCCTGGGTGGCTCAGTTGGTTAAGTGACTGCCTTCGGCTCAGGTCATGATCCCGGAGACCCGGGATCGAGTCCCACATCGGGCTCCCTGCACAGCAGGAAGCCTGCTTCTCCCTCTCTCACTCCCCCTGCTTGTGTTCCCTCTCTGGCTGTGTTTCTCTCTGTCAAATAAATAAATAAAATCTTTAAAAAAAAAAAAAAAAAAAAAGAGAGAGAAACAGAGATCGCAAGTAGGCAGAGGCCGGCAGAGAAAGAAGGGGAAGCGGGCTCCCCACTGAACAGAAAGCCCGATGCGGGGCTGGATTGCAGGACCCTGAGATCATGACCCGAGCCGAAGGCAGAGGCTCAACCCACTGAGCCACCCAAGCGCCCGTTTACTCACATCTTTAAAGTCCTTATTTGCTGTTCCTTTAGCACACATAGTCTGTGTTCCTCAGGAGCCAGGTGGGTTTTGGCCAAGGTTCTCAGGTGACATTCAAGGCCTGAGATTTATCAGTGGCTGTGGCGCAGTGAATGCTCCTCTCTCTGAATCCTAGGTCACTTGTAGGAGGAGGTGCTGCCCGTACCTTAAAGAAACTGCCACCGTAGCTCCCATCGGGCATGCAAACCCTTGTCTTCCAGAGACATCTGCCAGTACCAAACCAACCCTCCAAGTAATAAGCAGGGCTGGTGTTACCCTCATTCCACAGAGGAAAGGTGGCAGGAAGGGCCCTGGTTAGCTGAAGGCAGAGTTAAATTCGAGGCCCTTCTCCTCTAAGGTTGCTCTGCCGCCCAGTATTTTGTGAGTCAGGTCAGTTCGTGTGCTTGGGCCACCAAGGTCATATCTTCTATCAGCACAGATGAACACCCGGAGGCGTACACACTTGCCAAGGAGTCGGGCTGGAGGGGGGCCAAACAGATGAGCAGACCCAGACCTGGAGGTGAAGGGCTGATGCAAGCACAGGGCATACAGCACGCGGCTTCGTCCTCTGCACTATCCCCGAAACTCTGCTGCATTTACTTCTGAATCACACCACCAGGGCAAAGAGCCTGTTTTCAAAAGGCCATTTGGCTAGAATAAGAATTCTGGATGTTTTTATGTACTATTAGAAACAAAAGAAATCCCCTTCTCTAACCCTGTGCACAGACAGGGAAAGCTTGGGGTGACCTAAGCGAAGAACATTTATTTCCCCCTCCCGCCAGCAGGGTCTCTACTGGGTCAGCCTGTGGTGAAAGCCCACCTCTACCCTGAACAGAGCACAGACACCAAGCAATTCTGCCCAACAGCAGTATTTTATTGTTATGACACTGTCTTGTGACCCACTTTACTCCCTGCTCCTTACTTCCCGGTTATAAGCAGTAATTAGTAATGTCAGCGTTCTGGCTGGATTGCTCCAGGCCCATTAATAACGCAAGAGCAGGAACAGGATGGATGCGTAAGTGTGCAACAGAGGTTTCAAGGTTAAAAGCAGTAATGGAGAGAGCTATGGCAGGGGGCGGGGGTGTGGTGGTGGGTGGTATGCAGGTGGTATTGGTAGGGGAAGAGGAGAGGATGTGTGTATGTGAGACGGAGAGAGAGATGTGGAAAGAAAGAGATTTAAATCTATTTTTTGAAATGCACAGCAATATGTATGGCAAAGCACAACTTCCCAGTGTACTTGATCAAGCTAGCTCCCTCTTCTGAGGTGGACACATGCCTCTGGCCACCTGGCAGGGAGTGTGTCGTGCTAAGTCTCCTGCATGGGAGAGTTACTAGTGTATGAAATTGAGGTCAGAGAAAAGCACCCCAGTATCTTTCAAATATATTTTCCATGTTTTAAATGACTTCGCTCATAAAAGGCAATGCCTGCTTGTTCAGCAGAACTGGTACCTTCCCACTTAATGCTTTTAAAGGAAAGTCAAGACAAGTGATGCAGAACAGGCCCTGGGTTTGGCAGCCAGGCCCTCCCTCGTGGAAGACAAGACAGCGTTGTTACAACTGCTTCCGCATCTCTGCAAATACTCCACACCACTATGGCTCCATAAGGGATTTCAAAAGGTACAACAGCCGACATTCCTGCAAAGAGCTTCGTAGAACTGCATGACCACACACAAGCCCGCAAATTATGTATAGAAAAGGATGAGAACAGCTATTTGAGAAGTATTTGCCTGGTAGGTGGGGGAAGGGCCACATAGGAAGGTTGACAGCCATTAGTGACCCCTGAGCTGCTCCCATCTTCACTGTCTTTTAGGCAGAGAATGTTTTGCTATTAAACCTTTTGTCTCTCACATACCAAAAGTGAGCTGTTTTACATACCAGGAACGTAACAATTTCATCTGCTAGTTTCACAACCAAGGGGACACATTTTTAAAACTGATCATCGTAATGCTTAGGTGAATCAGAACCCATTCTCACTTGTGAGTCAGAAATAGTCTCTGTGGGAAAAGGAAGCAGCTGGAAGAAGCAGTCTTAAATGGTAACTAATGAAAGCTGTATTTATCCCCACGGGGCTGACTTTGGGGCCACGGTTTTCTCACTGGGTGTGTACTGTCCAGCAGCTCCTGGGCACGTGCTATAGCCGAGTTCCAGCTCTTTCCGCTTGCCCTAAAACCCCACCACCTCACCTATAATCTGAGGCAATGCACTCCTTTTGAGGGAGGTGAAGTCAGCCCCCATAGCGATCCAAGAGAAATGGCTATGGGCTTGAAAATATATAAGCACAGTTTAAAAATCTCATTTCTATCTTTCAAGTTCCCTTAAAACCAACAAAACAAAATCTTTTTGCTTTAAAATTCTGTAATTGACTGGGCTGATGAAAATGAGTACATTATTTTTTGAACTGAAAAAGTAATACAGGTCAACTGCCCCATCCCCCAACCTCTGTGGGCCTCCCCTGAAGCACCTCCTGGGGACCAGTGCAAGAAACTGCCCTTCCATGAGGATTTTCCATACATGCCAGCACACCTCTCTTCCGCTCATCTGAGACCCAAATATAAACATACCATATTCACCCACCATTCTACACCTGTCTTTTTTCACTTAACAACATCTTGGGGGCAGTTCCGTGTTGGCACTACTGGACCCATGTCATCCTTTTAAATCTTATTGTGTATACCAGGGGTTGACTGACTGGAGCTCATGGGCCAAATGTGGCCTGCTGCCCATTTTTATAAACATAACCTTACTGGATCACAGCCATGTGCATTCCTTCACGCGCCGTCTAGGGTTACTTGTGCTCTACGAAGGCAAGAAGGAATAGCTGCAAAAAGACTACGTAGTTGGAAAAACCTAAACTGTCTGCTATCTTGCCCTTTCCATAAAAAGCCTGCCATCCCCTGGTGTATGCCATTGTATGGCTGCCCCAAAACATATTTAACCTGTTTCCTGTTGATAGACATTCAAGTGGAAAACTTTAAAATTCTTTAAGAATTTTAAAATTAAACTCTGTAAATGGTAAGAAGCATTAAGAAGGCTGAGGAAAGGAAGAGTAGAAACTAGCTGGGAAGAGGCCAGCATGGAGGAGAAGGCTTAAAGAGGGAATTTCAGGGTGAGCTATAACCTCCCAAAGTGTCATTTCCTCTTTTTAGAGGAAGCACAAGGCAAACTGTAGGTCTTTTGATAAGAGGAAATCCCCCTTTGCTATATCAAAGCTACTCCCTGTGTTTGTGTTCTTCTAAGTTTGGCAAGGCTGCCTGAAGCATACTGTGACCAAATTAGGAAGTGAGCAGGCTGATGTCTAAGCTGGTCACCACATGGCCAGGACGCCCAGGCATGCGTAGACAGTGATGGATGGGGAGGGAGAGGTTCTCTTCAAAAACGAAATGCTATTTGCTTGAGAAATTAGCCTTATAAAAATTACATTTAATAAGAGTAAGCGTTCTGTAAGATGAAATTCTCTCACTGCTGACAAGAGAACAAAGGTTTCTATAAGGAAAGACTGAGACGAGCAGTGGAGACAAATTCTTTGGGGCATTATTCTGTCTATTCTGAGGACAGTGAAGATCTTGAAAAGGAAAATATACCAATTAGCTCTTTAACAGATTAAGATATTTAGTTTTATGCTATTGAGGAAAAACAATTTAAACAGGTCATGCTAAAAAAGAATTGTGTAAATGTTCCATTTTACCACGGCCTACCCACTTGCTTTATTTGCTGGAATGGTAAGATTGAAGCTCATCTTAAGTTTCCAACAAAGTCTAGGAATGCGATACTGAATCATTCATACTGAACTTGTTTCTGCCATCTCTATTTAGTGATACTCTCTTCCAGGAATGACTTCTGAGTTAACTTTTGATTCTGAGCCAATAAGCTGAGAATCTGTTCTGACCACCAGTTACTACTGGGGTAATAAAGTTTAAACTTGAAAATCCTTGCTTTCCTCCCAAATTTCCAGATCAGCAAGATTCTTGGACATGGTTTTTATGCCCTGAAGAATGTGCTTGGCTCATTTTCAGCATCCGCTATGAAATCAGATGTGCAGTTAAGAGTTAAGGTAAGTGTAGGGATGCCTGGGTGGCTCAGCTGGTTAAGCGTCAGACTGCGGCTCAGGTTATGATCTCAGGGTCCTGGGAGAGAGCCCTGTGTAGGGTTCCACACTCAATGGGGAGTCTGCCAGACCTTCTCCTTCTACCCCCCCACCCCAGCTCCTGCGAGTGCTCTCTCAAATGGATAAATAAAATCTTTAAATAACAACAAAGAGTTAGGTAAGTGTAAACGACAAACCCTGGTTCTTTAGAAAAACTTCAAGTGAGTTAGGCAAGAAGATGTGGACACAGTTCTCAGATTGAGCTGTGCAGCTCTCTCTAAGGCAGTGGCCGCTCCGAGAGAAGGCAGAAGCCCAGGGCAGAGGTCTGTGCACGTGGCCCTGCTGTGGCATGGGACTCCAGCTCAACGGGGCGCCAAGTTGCTATTCTGGTTTCTTTACTAGGCTATACGGGGGGGGGGGGGGGG